>JARBXR010000189.1:0-39929 GCA_029100535.1 Stemphylium beticola | reverse complement strand
TTACCATGAGGCAGCTTGACTTGAGGGAACAATCAAGCTTCAAGCCGGTCAAGTCAAGCGCTTGATCTGGCTCGCTTTTTGGAAAGTCTGTGTTCATGTCTCTTTCGGCACTGCTCCATCACGCAACAAGAAAAAGAACCACAACAAGATTGAGCCATGCTTCTACCAAGCCGTCAACTGCATCCAGATTATTTCTATGCAAAACAAAAAGAAAGAGTAAGCATGACTTGGTTGCGTGAATGGCGTCGCGCAAGGTCAAGAAGTGTCACCACGACGCACACAAGAAGAATCTCCAAAAACTTGCAGGCTACAAAGTGATGTATGAATGATAGATTGAAAGTTCCTGCTGATTCCATCTACATCTTCTCTCGATACGATAGTGAAGGGATAACGAGCAGTTTGGTGTTGAGGAATTTGTCTCATTGATTTATTTGGGCATGTTCAAATTACACTCGACACTAGCCGTCTATCCGAGATGCATAAAATCGTCATATCGTATGTCATAAATCGTATCTGATCCCGCATATTGTCCATGTTTATCTCAAAAGCTCTTGCACTTCCATACCCGAACAGCAGTGACGTCAAAGACAGCTGAACAGTAAGAAGCCCTGATGAGCCCTAGTACAACTAGTCTTACACTGTAGCCTGTTGATCATTCCTGGGATCGCTCTACTCATCAACGCCTAGACTTTCCATGGCTCATTCGGAGTTCCTTCTGGTTTCGGCTCGGATGGCGGAGGCGGGTTCTCTACCACCTCATCGAGGATGCAACCCTCAGGCGTTACACCCTGTCCGAGCGCCCGGAGTATCCTCCATGCCCTGCGGAACTCATCTCGGATAGCGACTATGCCACGGTGAGTGACTGTTCTTGCGACGTTGTGGTCCGTCTCGAAGGGGTCTTCGATAGCAAACAAGTATCGATTCGTCACTTTCTTTTCGGCCGTGACCTTCGTCGTCGCACTAACCCATCCCTTGCTTTGCTTCGATACGATGCCACCCAGAGTGCGTAGCGACAAAACTTCGTTCGTCCAATAGAATTGGGGAGGTTTTGGGTAGCCGTATCCAGATAGAGAGGCATAGTATTGGAAGAAGCCACGTAACAGCTCACCAATAGACTGAGTGTTTTGCGACAGGCGACCTGCCTGGGCGGCTTGGGTGATTTCCTGTTCGTTTCGCCAGAAGCGAACCTCGTAACCTGCAATTTTCGTGGACTTGAAGTATTCCTCTAGTGCGGCTGCGTCGCTGGGCAAGGGCACCGAATGTTGAAGATTCGGGCATACTGGTGGTGTCGCGACGTTGACTAGGTAGTGAAGCACCATGAGTACCCATCCATACGAAGAAAGAGTACCAGAATAAGCACTGTTGATTTTTCGGCGCTTAGCCCATGATTTGACCAAGAGTACCATAGGCCGTACGCGCGGATCCGTGAGAGAGTAGCAACGTAGCATTTGAGTATTGTGAATACCAAGAGGGTTCTCAAAGTTGATGTCGCATTGGATACCACAACCAGTCTTCGGAAAGTCCAGCGGGCCAATGACCTTTTCTCGAGTCCATTGCTTCTCGCGGTGGTGCTGGCCTTTCTTCGCCTTGTCGTCAGTTCCGTTACTAGCGGTCTCCTCTGGCTTAGTGGTTGGTTTGACTTCCAGTGATCTGGTCTTTGTTTGAGCCTCTTGTATGTCCCCAATCGCTGCCGCAATTTCCAGCGTCGAAATGTCCTCCTGGGACTGTGGTTTCTCTGCTTGCGTAGTGAAACCAGCAGCTTTTGCACCATCAGCGTCTACCGATGGCTTCGGCTTTGGTGGTGGTGACGATTCTTGCGGTTGGTCTGAAGGGAATTTTTCTTCTTTAGGAAGTCCGTCCCACTTCCGACGTTCCTCAGCTAGGGCGGTGTATAAGGTCTCTGTTGGACTTTGGCAGATTTTCAGAATTGGCACTCGAGTCCGAGTGAGTAATCGACCGCCATATCTGGCATCGAGCACCGCTCGCTCCAATAAACGAGGGATCCCGCGACCGATGGCAATGTCATTGGCCCTTGTAGGGTCCTTCCAACATGGTACCACTGCGAGATCCATGTCTGAACCAGGCATACCGAAGCCCGATGCCAAACTACCAAAGCCAACCAAAGAGATGGTTGCGATATCCCCCGAGTACTCCTTGGCGAATGCTTCCTTCATGATCGTCTCCAAGTGTTGCCTGAACTTTTCTTTAGACTCTAGTTCGGAGACGGAAATTTCAACTTTTGGTAGTTCTTTTGCGGCAACAATGTCCAGGTATTGGATCTGGGGCCTGGGGTCCTCATACGTTTGATTCACATGTGGGCCAGGTGCATATGGGCCTTGCGGACGGGAACGCTGTAGATATGCTGGGCCCGTGGGTGGTCTATACTGCGTGGAATGTTGCTGTCGGTTGTCTGGAAGTAAGCCATTCTGTGAGATATTGGGAAGGTTCCTCGGTAGGTATTGGTGTCGTTGGTTTGGGGGATGTCCTCGTATACCTCCCCTGGAGAAGGGTGTATTCGCTGAGGCGTGAGCGCGCCATCCCTGATTTCGACTTTGGTCTGTGGTAGCGTGGTCGGGATTATTACCATCTGCATCAGGGTGGAAGCCTCCACGTCCACGTCCACGACCTCGTCCCTGTCCCCGCCCACGGCCACGGCCACGATGTGTAGAGGGGTGGTCCTGAGTGGCTTGCTCGCCAGTCATGCTGACGTTGCCAAGTATCATATTGCGCAATTGATTTTCCAGTCCCGTAGGCTGTGGCGCATGCTCCTGCTCCATTTTGTCGAGTTAGCGGGAAAGGTTTAGTGGTGCAAGCAATTTCTAGACTCGACTTGATGATAGTCGTTGAGGGGCGTTTTGATAAAACAGCGATTGCGCGCCTTCAAGATTTCGACCACGAGTTCCGTCCAAAAGTCCAAAGGCGTGTCGAGATGCTTTTCCAAGGATGGTATGATTCGTATACGCAATTCACCGTTGGAGACTAGACAAGCATTCGTTAACGCCGTGCGCTCCGACCAGGTGAATGCCTAGAGTGAATCGGAGAGTGGATATGTTTCTTCTGCGATGGCCGTCTGCCTGGTGGACGCTGACTCACAGACCTGCTTCTGCTAGCGGAAGCGGGGGTGAACTGGTGGTCGCAGCTGTCGATGAAACTGAGACTGCAGGTCATGGTGTCACCGTTTGGGAAGGCGGAGGCAGGGTTTCAGTGAGCGCTGGGCTTGGCGCGCTAAGTCGGTAGCGTGGAGCTGTGACGTTCCAACCACAGTTCCGTCTCTCGATGCTCCTTGGGACAAAGGCAACTTCGTCTCCGCCCAATCTTTATCCGTCCCCCCAGCTGCCTTCATTTTTGTCTTCATTCTATCCTCCCCACATCCGATAATGAACGGCAATATGAACGGAAGCCAGCCGCCGGCCGCGCCCGTCGCCGCTAATGGCCAGCAACCACAGCAGCAGCCGCAGCAGCAGCAGCAGATGCCTGTTCGTCGCCGTCGCCCGCGTCCTCAGGCCGATGTCCTGCGAAAGCCGCGTCGCCCGCTCCAAAACATCACAAAGCCCATGGTGTCTCTCTCGCAGATGAACGAGGCGAAGAAGCCTGTGCCGGACCCCGTGCTCGAGGGTACCCAGACCAAAGACGCGTTGCGACAAGACTTCCTCAATCAAGGCGCCAGCGTATTCCCGCTTATCGTGACCCGCAAAGATTTGAAAGAGCTGCGACACCACGTTATGCGCCTCCAGAGCAAAGGCCATGTCGACATCACCGATGACCAGCAATTCATGCCGCCCATCAAGCTCCACCGCCGAGACCCACGTGCGCCTCCCAGTGGTGTAGGATCGCACTATGAGGAAGAAGACACAAAGGAAGACATGGAGGAGATCAAGGAGCGCGAGCGCATCGAGCAGCAGAAGGAAGAGCGTCGTAAGGTGCGTGAGGAGAATCAGGCCAAGATAGCTCCTACTGGGATGAAGAAGCCTCCCGCCTTCCACAAGAAGACGGAGCAGAAGTACCGGCCCGACGATACCCCGGAGGCGAAGAAGCGACAACTGCTACGCTACGAAGAGACACTGCCCTGGCATTTGGAGGACTATGAGAACAAGCAGACATGGGTGGGCACATACGAGTCGGAGCTGTCGGAAACACACGTTATGCTGTCAGCTACGCAGCCGGGCGATCCCAACACGGCCATACAAATGGCGCCCATGGAGCGCTGGTACAGATTCAATGTGAAGGGCAAGGTGAAGGCTGGCGGCGACGACCTTGACAAGATTTTAGCCAAGGTTGAGAGCGGCGGACCGAGGTTCTTCGCTGAACTTGAGAAGCGTCAAGCGCAGCGCGTCAAGGCAGAAGACGAAGCGAGGGCATGGGGCGGAGTGCGCACCCGCGTGGGTGGTGGTGCCGACGACGAGGGCCGAATTAAGAGAGAGCGCAATGACGACGATGCAATCGGCTTTGTCAAGCGCGAGGCTGACGCCGACGATATCGATTTCAACCTTGAAGAAGACTTTGCCGACGACGAAGAAGGTCTCAATGGTCTCTTTGAGGGCGAGGAGCAGGACGTCAAGGAAGCGGCGGAGAAGCTGAAGCGAGACCAGCTGCAAGCTGCCCTTTGGGATCGCCCCGACGAGCAAATGTTAGCACGAAAGGAGGAAGAGGAGCGCAAGGCCGCCGAGGAAACCAAAGCCATGGAGAAGATTACGCGAAAGACGCTTGCTAAGCGCGAAAAGCAATACGACTATCTTGACAGTGACCCCGAGAACCCATACATTACCGAGAGCGAATCCGACACCGACTCCGAGACGGAGCGACAACAAGCAAAGGAAGAGGCAGAGAAGAAGGCGGCCGAGCAAAACGGCAAAGCCCCAGAAGCTGGCAATGTTCCATCTGGCGCATCCACCAAGGGCTCCAACACGCCCTCGGGCAATCACAAGTCGGGAGAATCCAAAAGCAAGAAGCGACCAGGCTCGCCCAACCTTTCAGAAGCTAGTGGTAATGAATCGTCGCGTAAGAAGCACAAGAAGAAGCACCACGAAAGGCTGGCCGATGGATCTCGGAAGTCTACTCTCGGCAATCTCAAGGGCGCGGGCTCTGGTAGTGACAGTGAGATGACCGACGCTGGGAAGAAGCGAAAGAAGGAGAAGAAGGAGAAGAACCGCACCATGCTTAGCGGATCACCGTCCGGTACACCTGGTGCTAGCCGTGCAGGCAGTCCAGTAGCAAATGGCAGCCGTGCTGGTAGCCCGTCATCCGGCCCAGCCAGACCTTCTCTGCCATCTGCAAAGGAGATTTACGAATCCTTGCCGCCTCAAGGCATGAACATCCAGAACCTCATCGTCAAGTTCAAGGGTCGTGTGGATAAGACAAACACCCAGCTCTTCATCAAGCTTGTCAAGGCTGTTTCTAGCTTCGACAAGGCTAAGAGCTGGCTTACGCCGTTAGAGAAGATGCCGTCTGAAGAGCACATCAACGCCTTTATGAGCACTGCGAATGCGCCAAAGCCGGCGTAATCTACTGTATAGGAAGTTGCATTGCGGGCGTTGTCGAGAGGAAGGCTTGTAAGATAATTAGATTGTGCTTTTGAGCAAAGATTGAGTGAGAGGAAAAGAATGGCGAACCTTCAGGACGCAATAATCGAACAGAGTATATATGAATGCAATGCTTCAAACTTGATCGTCGTGCATCTAATCTCTTGTGTCCTTTCGGTTTCTCCGATACGCTACTTTTGCATATCATCGCGCGACTTTGATACCTTCTTCTTCTCTTCCCTCTTTCAACGCACTCTCCCTACCTTCCTCAGCAGCAACCTCATCCAGCACCTTCTCATCTGCCGTTTCCCTCGGCCCATGCATAGCCACCTCTCTCACTCTCCCATCTGCACTCTCCCTATCCCTCTTCCTCATACTCCACCCGCCGTTCCAACCCACCCACCCATCTTCCCACGGACCCCTGGCGCCCATGACGCAAATAGCCGCAGCAATAAAGCCCACACTGACACTGCCACTCGCGATCCAGCCGCCGGCTGCATACACATGATTGCCCGCGGCGGTGCCTATCAACTGCCCACAAAACGTCGCGACCATGAACGCCGTATTAACGCCATTGCGGCGCTTAGGCTCTACACTATAAATCGCGCTGCGATTGGCAATCTGCGCAGTCTGGTTCCCAAAGTCCATGAGCAGGGCTTGTAGGACGGGCCCAGCAACGGTAAAGGTCCCCGTGTAGGTGCCCAGACAGACGCCGATGAGGGAGCAGGACAGGCCGAAGAAGACGGAAAAGTGGGGGACGAAGCGATCGGTGATTTTGCGGGCGTAGAGCGGGGAGAGAAGCATGCCTGCTATACCGATCAAGCCAAAAAGTCCGATAGTCAAGCTAGAGTAGCCGTATGGCTCACCAGAGAGCAGGAAGGTGAGCGTAGTCCAGAAGGAAGTAAACGGCGCGCTGGTAAGCAAGCCGGCGAGACAGGCCTGCACGAGCACGGGGTGCCGGCCTAGCATCTTGAGGATATCAAACAGGATTCTGAAGTAATTCATGCCTGGGTTCGTGGCCGGGTAGTCGGGCATGAAGAGCCAAAGGAGGACGAAAATGAGGTATTGGAGCGCGAGCGCCATCCAATAGACTGCGCGCCAGGTTACGAAATTTGAGATTGTGCCCGAGAGGACGCGGGCGACGAGGACGCCGAGCATGAGGCCTGAGACGACGATTGAGAGGGCGGCGGCACGGCGCGAGGGTGGGGCTAGGTCGCCTACGAGGGGAAGCATGAGTTGGGGGGTTACGGTTGTTATGGCTACGATAAAGGATATTGCTGTGAATGTTCCCAGGTCGTTTGTTAGGCAGAGTATTATCCTATGGGTACTTTGTTAGCTTTCGGTTCTATTATGATTTTCTTCTCTTGACAGAGTTACGATACCATGTTCTTCACACTTGGAAAAGTAGACCCGGGCAAATACAAAAAGTAAAATACATACCATAAAGTCGCTGTGAATAGAACCAATCCACACACAAATGGCCTGCGCGGCAACAAATCTCCCAGCGGACACAGAAAGAGCAGGCCGACTGCATATCCTGCTTGCATGACCGTCGGGATCTGGGCAACTTGTTCGTATCGTACGCCGAAGTCCGAGGCGAGCAGGTTGAGAATAGGATGGTTATAGTAGAGATTTGCAACTGTGAAGCCGGCGGCGAAGGCGAAGAGGACGTTCACTAGTAGGCGGGATGTTAGTCTGCTACGTGATCGAGTAGATGAAAAGGCTGCTAAGGGAGGAGCAGGAAGAGAATGGGAGAAGAGGGTGGTCGTGATTGATCAAGAGCGGCGCTGAAAAGATCAAGCGTGCAACGCCATGTTTTTCCAAAATAATGAAAGAAGTATCGCAGATGGAAACGAAGAAAACGACGTACTGCTCATGGAAAATTGCGGCGGTTTCTCAGTGTCCCAACGGCAATTCGGCGGCGTCCAAGTTAGGACTCTCCAAATAGTTCTCCATAACGATTGTCCCCTATGCTCTTTTTCACGTTCATCTCCATCTCTTTCTGCATCACTCTTCTCATCTGTCCGCGACGATGGCATTGATGTCGTTGTCTTCGCCTCTCCATTCCCATTGGACGGTGGCGCTATTTCGTCCACCCCGCCCTGCCTCGGTGATTCAACCGATGTCATGCCTGTCGAGCTTATGTCGCACACATGCTACACCAGCTCTTACTAGATATATAGACTGGTTAGAAATCTGAATGCACAGAGAAAACGTTGTAAAAAGCAATGGAAGTTCGCGCAACAAATGCAAAGGATACTGCGGCTCCTAATCGATGACGAACATTTTCGTTGCTCTTTGGCGCTTCGGCAATGACCCATTCGTGAGGAGCCGAAGCGCTCGCCGATGGGTTCGGCGAAGCGTGAAAAGCGACACTGTTATGTCCGATATCACCGCCAATTAGATAGGATACGCTAATATGCATGCGGGTATTGTGTCGGTGTAAGATGCTATAACCACAAGGAGCATGATGCTTTTGTGGTATTCTACTTTTTGTCGTGGTAGATCTAGACGATGTCCACAATCTTCTCGTCTTCGTCCTCTTCTTCGTTACTCATCGCTACCATCTTTCCACTACCGCCCGCGCTCGTCATTTCTGGTATCTCCTCCTCTTCACCCTCCTCGTTTCGCATGACGACCTGAACAACGCGGTCGCATGCCTCTCGCACTCCTTCATCTTCCACATGCAAGTGACACTCCCTGACGATGGGGTAGACCTTTACCCTTCTCAACACAGCCCTGCTTTCTTGTGTGGTGCTTAGCAGCAGTAGCGTCTCCAAATGTGTCTTGATGATCTCAACGTCCTTCTCACGTTCCTTGTCAGGCTCGAGCAGTTGCAGTTCATCGAGCATGCCCTCTGTGTCGTCATCCGCATACTCTTCGGGGCCCATGAGTGGAAGAAGGATGTACGGTAGAAGATTTGCGCCTATCGAAGGCGGTGGAAGGTTCGGATCGGAAGACAGGTTCGAGAGTAGGACTGGATGCGCCGGAACATGAAAAGCGACGTTCTTAATCGTCGAAGCTACACCGAGGCGTCGGATGTGCGAGGCGTGGTCGGTGAAGACCTGAATTTTAGTGATGGGGATGACATTCTCATCGTGTTCTTGGGGTGTGGTGAGGTACTCGCGACCTTTTGGGAACTTGGCCAAGTCGGCGAAGAAGTACGACAGGTAGTCAAAGTCTGCGTTCTTGTTGTAAGCGCCTTCTGCACCCTTGACGAAACAGTCCATGAGCTGATCCATTGCCCATGTAGACTTGGATAGCTCCTTGGGGACGTCGCGCTTCAGTTCCAGCACTCTTTGCAGCGAGTCATCCTTGGCCATATTGGCGAGCAGCATTGCCATCTCGTTTGCATTTGGCTCTTTGGAGTTCTACAGGGCGTCAGCTTATAACTCACTCGCTCCGTATATGGGGAACTGACATACGGTTATCCGCGATAGTAGCGTCTCTAGAAAGTCATCGTCCTTTGCAAGCGCCTTCTGGACCTCGCCGTCGGCAGAGACGTTGATGAGGATGGTAAGGGCATTTTTTGCTATGGGCGCATAGTCTTTGACAAGTAGCTTGAGGTCCTTGATAGGCTCCAACTGGTTGCGCTTCCAGAGGGAAGGGGTTGCCTGCGAGTATCCGAGAAGATGTTCGGCCGCTGCATAGTGTAAGCAGCGTCTCGTGGTGGGGTGGAGGGGCTGCGCTGACCAGTCTGTCTGATCTGCGTGTTGCCGTGGTGCAGGAACTCTACGAGCTTGAGATGGGCTGTTAGTACAAATATGCGATAGTCAGAAACGTATATCTCTCACCTCTTCTAATTCTGTTGGCATCGTGGCTGTGACTTCTGTTTCCTGTCCTTCTTGTTATGAGCGATGACGAACACCCAACTTTTTCTCGCTTACAGATTAAAGTTATCGATAAGCCTAGCGCATACCCTGCACTTCCCAGGCCAGGCCTCGCCTCGAGATGTCGCGAGCCGCATGCTCACTGCAGCGAGGGGATGCCCGTTGATTACTTCATCTATTCCATATTGCCAGACCTATTCTTAACCAAGACTGACCACGCTGTCACAACTCGGACGATTCCACTGTTTATCCCGAAGTCAAGCGCTGCGTTCACGAAGTATCCCTTGAACGTCTGGCAATCAATTGTCCTTAGAAGAGTGCGGCCTGCAGCATTTTGCGATAAGCTCCGTAGCAATGTCTTGGCTCCATGCGCCCGAATGTTAGGGGCGGCTACAATGCACTTCGATGCTGCACATGGACTCGCTGACCTTACCGCCCAAGATTGGTGGCTTCCACCAGCGACCCCCCACGACAGCCTTGCAGGCCCAGTGCTGTGCATCTTTGCTATTGTCTACACCGACTACAAATGATCTCGCCTTCAAAAACAACAATCCGCACTTGCAATCGCCGCGCCATTTTTCTCAAAATAATCGCACCTTCAAAGAGCAATCATGCTTCTCCACATTCGGCAAAGGGCAGCGAAAATGTTGTTGGCAGGAGATTTTGAGAGCTCGAAATAGATCGCCGACTAGCAGCGGGCCGCCAGACTGACCACTCGTCACATGCATACGCAGGGCGCGCACCCGCCAGCGACCAATCAAGGCGGTATACAGCCATCGCAACATCTCAGACTAATGTGGTAGGGGTCGTAGCGAGTCGACAGCGTTGGCGCTTACAGCAGAAGACAGCCAACCACCTAAAATATAACCGCCGCTCATCAACTGATGAGTAGCGCTGAGGCTTACACACGTCTTGATTGGGCCTATCTGACGACCACCTGGCTGCATGGGCTACATTTCTGCACGGGAATCATTTGTCTACCGCTATTGCCCTTGATGCATCCCTACAGCCCTCCGCTGGCTCGGAGCGTGCTGCAGCATGCTCGTCTTATAGTCGTTCTCCCCAGATTACCCGAGACGTCTAGTCGTGCTACGGGTGTTGCTGTATTGAGTCTTTGTTCGTTTCTCTACACAGCCGGCATCTGTTTCGTTTCGTTCCGTCTGTTATTTTGGGCGATTTCGCTTTATCGAAAGAACAGAGTACAGGACATTCATCATGGCAGGACCAGCGCTTCAACTATTCCCTCCACCTCGTGCCCCAAGGCAACCGAGCCCAAACAGCAGGCCGTCTCCCCTCACTAAGGCCCCAACTCCGGAGCCATTAGCAACGGGTAGTGCAAAGAGCACCAAACCTCCAGTCGATTTCCACGAGCTTGTCATTCAAGTCGACTCGGTACCCGTCTCTCCTTCCAATCCAATGGCGCCCCCACCGGCAATTGCAGCTCCCCCTCGAGCACATCTCCCCAACTCACAAGCTGCAAGGGCCCCTACCCCAACAGGAAGAACCCAATTTGGAACACCACAACAGAGCACCTCCTCACCGCAGCTCGACCGCCAAGAGAGCTTCTATCGCCAACAAGATCCTCGTACCGTCTCGCCGATATCCTCACCACAAAATGACTACAGTAATGACCGCCAATGTACGACTAGTCCAGATCCAAACCGCGCAGTATCCCCTGCCTTCTCAGAAGCCCAGACTCTGGTGCGAGCAAATAGTTCTGCTACGAGAGTACGATGCGCATCACCCCAAGAAGAGATACCGATGCGATCAATGTTCCCAGTCTATGATCCCACCGTTCCTCTGTCTCGGCAACCGTATCAACCTACACAAGCATCACCGACCCAAATTCCAAGAACACAAATCAGCCGATCGCCGTACTCATCTGAGTCCTATGTACCACATAGCAACGTCCGCGCCAGCAACTCAGCCGCCCCTACACCTCCGAAACCCTTCTTGACTCCTTCGAATCTGCTTGACAATCTGTGGCTGGCTACCAATGGCCAAGAAGAACCCAGTGTGCAGATATACACATTGAGAATGCACCGCGCAACCGCAGCGAATCCTACCATCACCTTCGGCACAACACCATCACTGCCATTCTACTCTATGGCACAGTCAAACCTAGCTGGTAACCACGAGATTCCCAGCATCATGAATGAGGTTCTGATCCAGAGACATCACCCGACACAGCCGCGAGTCCTACCTATCGCTCAGCTCGATCTTATCGCACCTCCCTCGCTGGACAACGGGCTATTCAATCCCGCCCAACAGGAAGAAACAACCTTGCTTACCAGTATATACCCCAAGCTGGCTGCTCTTCAAGCGCTGGATGCTGCAGCCAATTCCCCAGCTGCCTCTCGGCTCGCTCTATCCGACCCAGGTGCCCAGTCTCCCGCTGCACAGAGATTGGCCGAAGATGTCCTGACGGGCAGTGCCCAGCGTGAATGCTGTGCTCTTGCATGGACAAGGGACAATCCGCAACAGCAAGCGAACCCTTGGGCCCAGCATATGCCGTCAGAAGGTTCATACCAGCTGCATCACCCCACGCTTGGCAACTTTCCCATCTCCATCGAGGGCGATTGCTCGGTTATCAACGCACCGTCAACAAGGCCGATAACGGCTTTCTATGGACATAACATGCCAATGACCCCGCAAGGCATAGGGCGAAAGCCTGCTTGCATCACAATCTTGAATCCATATGTTCTGTCCCCTACCACACCGCGTACCAACGCTTTCTCTCCGCTACCGCCACCACCGAGGATAGACGGCATGAACCGTCCAACATCTATGACCCCTTCTGAAATGTCCGTAGGACAGCTGCCAACCACCACAGACGCAACAGCCGATGACGCCATGCTAGCGCGTCTCGACTTTACCAACGACGCTCTCACACTCAACCTCGGCGCCCTAACCCGCTTCGGCAACCCCTTCCTCGTCGACGTCGTCGCGTCCACACTTCTGGCCGTCGCCGTCGCCGAAGCAACACGCGGCCGCAAAACCCGCAATAGAAGCCAAGACAACTTCGAGCCCCCACCCCCGAGCTTCACGCTCACCCACCAAAAAGAAGACACAGCGAAAGCGTTCAAGGATTCCTTCGTCGAGGGCTTCCAGGGCATCGGCGGCGGTGTAGGAAAGTCAAGACCCCCGCTTTCCACAAAGGGACTCAAGAAGTTTGCGTCGAGTTTGAAGAGTACCACCACGACGCGCAGTGATAGCGCCAATGGCAGTTTCGACAAGGATATTGAGCTCGGAGAGTGGTATGGTCAGGACAAACACTCCAAGGCGAAGGAAACAAAGGCAGATAAGAAGGCAAAGAAGTCGAAGAAACATGAGGATGACGAGAGTAGATTGCCATTTGTGGCGAGGGCCGTCATTACAGTTCTTACGTTTGCTTTCAAGACTTTCGTATTTGTGCTTAAGATTGCTTTCAAGGTTATCGCCGGGGTAGTGGTGATGATTACACGGAATTTCAGCAAGTTGTGAGGTGTGCTGAGGGGTGCGGGATGGGGTTTCTTATCTTTTCTCTAATATTCGGTCTCGGAGGAGCTGTGGTGCTTGTCTTTGCTAACGGTCATGATACCATTCTTCCATTCGCTTTTCGGCCGTTGTCTTTTTTTGCAGATACCAATTTTCTATTACGAGAGAGCTGCAAGCTAGGTATGATGGAAAAATATTAATTTCGATGACCTGGGAAATGAATATGCAACTTTGTTGTTCTTTGTGGTCGGTTTCAATGCCTTCCGTTCGAAGTGAAGAGAAGATGGACTAGAATGTCACTCTCTATGGCATGTACATAGGCGGATGGAGAAATCATGTGATCGAGGAAAGACGAAGAACAAAAGTGAAAAGACACAAACAGACGCAACATTGAATTTATATCATGAGAGATAAGCGAGATGGGGAAAGGAACCCTTGGAGATCAATCTAAATCGATCGAATTCTACAAAAGATTCAAACGGCCCACATTTGCCGTTAAAGAAAGCCCCCTCAGCTGTCCACCCTACCCCTTCCCTCTAAATCGCAAATCCTGAACTAATCCGATCCTTCCTCTCCCCCATACGTCTTGCTCCTAGCGTCCAAGGGAACTACCACACGGCTTTAGTTTCCAGGGCTATTCTTAGCGCGCTCGGGGAGATCATCTAGCCACCACTTCCAGGCATCATAGTTTTCCATGATATCTTTCATCATAGCCTTGAGCTGTCGCTTCTGCGTCTCAGTATCTTCCTTTGTATTCACACCCAGCGCATACGCGGCCTCTGGGGTCAACGCACCATATGTGCTGAAATGATCGGCCCAAGATTGCACCGTAGCCCTGACGACAGGATCGACGGGAATGTCGCGCGAGGTAAGGAAGTCGCTTAGGAGTTGGAGAGAACACTTGTCCTCGGCCAAGTCGGCGGCAAGAGGAGGAGGGGGGCGGAAGACAGGGGCGGAGTCAGTGGAGCCAGATGCTGTTGCGTTGGGGAATTGGGCGCGGGTAGCTGGAGTTGGGTGAAGGAGATGGGCGATGATCTCTTGGATCTTTTCCTCCTCGTCGTTGTTGTACGCGCGGGTGGCTGGGGGTGGATGAGTGAGGAGGTGGGCGAAGATCCCTTGGATCTTTTCCTCTGCCTCGTCCTCGTACCAGGTGGTGGCTTCATCTTCATCATTCGTTGTGGAGCCGCCCTCGCCATCGGTGATCATGGCTGCCTCATCGGTCGTAAGGAAGCCCTCGCCGCCAGCGACAGCCTGGTCATCGCCCGATACCGCACGCATGGAGCGGCGACCCCATGGTGGTTGGACATCGTGGGGACCTACAGATACCTGTCGCAGTGTCTTGACCACCGTCTCGAGGGCTAACTCGGCTAACCCCAGAATCCTGATCACGTAGCATGCCGTGAACCTAGCATGATCTTTGTCCTCGAGGCAGCCCTCCTCACCAATCGGTTCAGATACCTGGGTCAGCCAGGTGATGGAATTGTCCATATGATCCTTGACTTTGTCTGCCTGTCCGATTGCGATGCAAGCCTGGTATTTGGCATAGTCCTTGTGGTAGGGGCAGTAGTCACTCCTTTTCGTCCGAATACCATTTTGGCGGTCGGAAACAGGAGGGGGCGTGGCACGGAGCGGATGAGCAATGGTGGGAACAAGGATTTGGCGGGTCTCAAGGGAGGCGATGGAATCGCCAAAGCCAGAGGGAGTGTTGGTCCAGATGTGCTTGGGCGGGGCGGTGAGAGCGGGCCCAATGAAGACGGCGGTCGTCAGGAGGCTGGCGCCGGTGGCAATTGTGCTTGGGAAGTGCATTCTTCTTCAGAAGCTAAGTGGTGAGTGAGGGTATGGGCTGAGAAGGGGCAGTTGACTCACGATGTACTCTTGGTTGTTCGTTCGATGGTGAAGTTGTTGGAATATTTGCTCGACGAAGAAAGAAGATTTAGATCGAGACGAAGCCGCCTTTATATACAAAAACTGGACAGAGTAGCTGACTGATGAAGAAGGGTCTCGCATGATGCAAAAAGCCAGCGGCGATGGTGGCAACAAGTATCGAGGTCACAACTACGTCCTTACCAGCTGTTCTGGGGGTCTTGAATTCGAGATTGAGATGTCTACGCGTCACGACCGGAACCCCTACGGGGAGACCGTGAGTGGAGAAATTCGATATAGACCCTTGGATTGCTTCCCGTGGCTACGTCGCATTACGGAGCCCAAATACCCGGGATGCCACTGGTGCAGAATGACGAAAAAGGAATCAAGAGCACCGGAACCTACGCGTACGCCGGTGCGACACTCACCATCATGTATTCTTCCTTCTCCACATGGCCCACTAGATCCTCCAGGATTTCATCGGTATCACGCGCGATGAAGCTAAAGTGCTCTCCCTCTTTCAGGCACAGCGCACAGCCCGGTAAAAGGTCCTTGGCCTTCTCCGCCATCGCAACCGGGCAATCTTTGTCGTCCTTACTATGCCATAGGGTCAGGGGAACTCCGCTCCCCCCAACATGCACGTGGGCAAGCTCAAAGCCCCAATCGCTGCCGTTCAATTTCGCTTCCCAAGCCGCACCGTCGCTACCGTGATGGAACGATTCCCTGGTCATTGCTACGTAGGTCGGCCAGACGGTAGGGCACCGGATAGCTTCCTGATCAGCAGGGTGCCGACCTTCCACTTCCTTGGCCAGCATCTCTTCGAAAGCCCTTGGGTCATCATCTCGACTCGGCTTGCCCATCTTGGTATCGAATAAGATAGTCGTCAAATTTGTCATCCAGGGCGCTATCCACAAAACGATACGCGACGGTAGCACCATGCCCGTGGTTCCCAACTTGACAGGATATAGACCGCTGACTATGCTTGCACCCAACAGGCGGTCTTTTGCAATTTCTTTGATACACGCCAACGCATACGAGGCGCCTCCTGACACACCCAATATGTAGAATTGGTGGATCTTGAGATGTTCGGTCAGGGCGAGCACGTCGGCGGGGAAATCGAGTATGCGCCGGTTGTGCTGGAAGGTGGAGAGGCCGTTGCCTGGACGGTCGGGCGCGATAAGCCTGACGTTGTGTGTCGCGCAGCTAGAATGCCATAGCTTGCCTTCGTATCGCGACGACGGGTAACCGTGGAAGTAGATGATGGTTTGCTGTGGAACCGGGCTGCCGTATACCGCATATGAGAGCTTGCGCCCATCTTTGAGCTTGAAGCACTCGTTTTCCTGCTGCATCGTGGTCGTCGCAGTCGCAACGCGTAAAGAGCTTGCCCTGGTATTATTCGGGGTAACGCGGACTTTACAGACGCAGATCAAGGGGCATGGAAGGCCACATCGCCTGCAGGGTCACCGGGTAACACATGATGAAAACCATTTGCCTTGAGTGATTTACCCACGATCGACGATACGGTGAGTTGTGCAGGGCGGGGAAGGCATGAATTGGGGGTTGTTTGCCAAGCCGATCATGACGCTATGGCTGTGCAGGGAAAGGTCGCCGCAAATCCTACCCACTAGTTCTGACTTCACATGCATCGCCGGAGACAGAGCGTCGACGTTGGTTATTTTGGAGGGCCTTACCTAAGACACCGGCTCACACGTTCCACGGTCGCTCCCGCATTACATCCCTCGTTCGTCCACGACATAACGTTACTTTACCTTTCCCTTGATAAAAGGCGCTCAATCGGCCAGTTTCTTCTGTGTCATGGCTAACTCTTCTACACGGTCTCTGGGTGCATGATCGAGGATATGCGACATGATTTCCCCTGATGCATACATGCAGCTCTTAGGTGGTGCCCGAGCGCGTGCTTAGCTTCCTCTTCGGTAACCAGCCCAAGAAAGAAGGAGACAAAAAGCACGCAATCGACCCGGTCGAACTGTTTGCATCACGCTACAAGATGCGGTAGTTGATCAAAAGTCACTGGGAACAATCGCATGTCCAAGTTGACGGATGGCGCTGTTGACTGAACGGATGCGAATTGGCAGCGGCTTCGCAAGCTGAAGAGCAGCGTCGATGCACGACTTTACCTGAAGAATCTCGACAGAGGTCATCCCCAGGTCGGAGAAATCGGTATCGAAACCAATCTTGATGTTCCCGGCTACCTCTACCAGCCTTTATTCCCCGTCATTTCACAGCGCAGTATAGACCTGCTGCTGGTATTGAGAAACGAGACAAATGTTCATTTTCACAATCCCTCTAAACTTGCCCTCGAGCGCGCGACACAACTTGGCCCGGGCGTCTGGTTACTGCATTGTCATGTTATGTGGCATCTTTCCATCGGCATGTTCCTCAGCTTGATTGAGAGACTTCAGGACGTTGCGAAGGCGAGGGATCCGAAGTAGAATGAGAGGGCTTTCGGGCTTGTGATCACCACACTAAGCATGATGTAGTAGATCGTGTGGATGGTGTGTAAAGAGTACTTCTGGTACTTGGTGGGTATTGTTTCGATTGCATGGCGTTGAGCGCGCTCTAATCTCTTGTAACGTCTTTCTTTCAGTTCGACTGTTTGTATACTTCCCGCGATAGATGCATGTTACGCTTCCTTGGTCTTGCGCTTTGTGTTCATCTGCAGACATGAAATTGTACATAGACGAACTTCCTGCGTCTTCTCGGTGGCTTACGGCGTCTGATCAAAAGTCCGTGTATCAAAGGGCTGCCAACATCTCCAAGCTGGTCCTGATCGTTCCAAGACACTGTTGAGTGTGGTTATAAGCACTTGTGCGAAGATTCCTAACCCTTGTACACCGTGTTACAAATCCACGGCGCCACGCTTGTGATACACGAGCAGAGCTTCATTAGCTTGATGACCTCACTGTCGAAGCCTCATGACGATGTGATTAAGGTTGGGTAACGAAGGAGGCACCGTCAAAGGGAATTGCTCACCCCACTAGTGTACTCGGGTAGGACATGCATCTTGTGTCACATAGAGGCACAGAACTGCTGGGCATCTGGTGGCTTCGCATGCTCGCGCACCACTGCTGTGCTTGCAGCCCTGTGTCTTAGTCACGAGAGATATTTTCTGCCAATCTGGGAGACGCTAGGTCCGATATCTCTGTCTAAGTGTTGTAGCAGCGTCACGGCTACATGGATTCAGCATCAGATGGGAACACCGATAATCCCTCTGTATCCCACTCGTTCTTGCCTTGGAATACAAAGAGGGCACGTCGACTTGCCTACTCAATCGGATATCACATCCAACCGGCCCTTCCACGACTACACTGCACGCAAACACGCCATTATCTCAAAAGATCCCCAAGATCGAAATTAGCACCGGTGCGCTGATCTTTTACCCTCTCATCAAGCTCATATCTCTTCAAGTGACTGCGGTAGCTGAAGCATGGGCTGCTTTCCTTCCAAGGAGAAGTCGCTAAAGGAGAAAACCGATAGTTCCACCACCATGCCCGAGTATTCCCAAGCATGCTGCTCTATTCCACCTGTTGTGGCGGAAGGCTATACTCCCAAAGGCCAATATGAGACCATTGGTGAGATGAAGATGTGTAAGTACATTATCTTCTCTTACATTACACGACAACCTTTTGCATGCGACTCAGGTTTACACAGACGTAACCGGCCCCTCGGATGCCTCCAAGGCCATCCTCTTCGTCTACGACATCTTCGGCTACTTCGACCAAACAGTCCAAGGAGCCGATATTCTTGCGCATTCGGGCAAGTACAAAGTCTTCATGCCTGATTTCTTCGAGGGAAACCCGGCTGAGATGGAATGGACGGCCCAGGGCATGGCAGGGCCACTAGGTAAGTTCTTTGACACAACGGGCAATCCTCAGACTGCAGCGGGCAAAGTCTCTGGCCTTGTTGAAGCGATCAGGCAAAAATATAGCAGCATCAAGAACTGGGGTATACTAGGGGTAAGTCAGAACTCTAGGAGATGCAAGGATTTTCATCGTGTGACCAACCTGCGTGTAGCTCTGCTGGGGTGGTAAAATCGTCTCCGTCGTCACGTCCAAGAAGCTCTGTACGTTTGCTGCTGGCGCTCAGTGCCACCCAGCTATGCTCGACCCCTCTGAAGCAGCAGCCATCGAGATACCGCACCTCATGATCGCTTCCGATGGCGAAGATGCTGAGAAGGTGAAGAAATTTGAAGATGGACTCAATGTGTCCAAGCAGTTTGAGCGCTTCGTTGGGCAGATCCATGGCTTCATGGGGGCGCGCGCGGATCTCAAAGATGAGAATGTCAAGACTCAGTACGAGAATGCGTACAAGATTGTCATCTCTTTCTTTGACAAGCATGTATGAAAACAACACTAGTTTTGGAAAGGAGATGTGGGGACTTGGGGACATGGGCTAGCTTAGGCGTACCTGCTGAGGTATCTTGATCGAGCCAACAAGATAGCGCTTTCCGGTATTCAGGCAATCACAGCGTGATAGAATGTATGTACACCGAGCGTATCCAAACAAGAGCCCAACTGTATTGCTTATAAGAACGAAGAAGAATTAAGCTGATCTGGCAATACTTCCAGCTTTGATTCAGATCTCAACGCATTCTTTGGGGTGTGGCCATACCTAACGAACCCAGACTGCTGACATCAGAGCGACCGCCCAGCGATATAGGTGAATACCAGCATCCTATATCCTCCTCAACAGCGCTTTGATGAACCCTTCCTCCTTTGCCGCCTTTTTCGGAAACACCCTACCATTATGCGTGTACTGCCTGAACTCGGGGTAACTCCTGAACCGAATGACCGCAACCCCAATATTGCGATGATCAATCAGGTTGACCAGGTTAACGAGAACATCACGACTACCGAGAACCTGAACCACAAATCAGCAACTGTCTTTCTATTCCAACAAGTGTACTCACGTTTTTGCATTGCTTGATGCTGTCTGGTGGATTGAGTATATGCACCTCAATACAGAGGTTCTGCCATGCTTCCAACTTCGAGACGTCCGTTCCGTATGCGTGGCCGAACTCTTCTTCCTGGCACTCGGCCCAGCGCTTTTGCTGGAGCTTCTTGCCCCATTTGCGATCAGCAGCTAGTCGATCGAAGTTACTCCTCAGGCCGGCGGTGGGGTTGTAGACGAAGGGTGGAAATTTGGAGAACCAGCTGCCGGCCTGGGATGTAGACTCATCCTGAGCGTGATTGGGGCGAGAATTTGCGGCATTCGGGTTTCCTGGTTCTGCAGATGGGGCTCAGGTTGCGGCAATACAGATCGTGAGAGGATACCTACGAGATGGACCAGCGCGACGACGAGTCATGGTGGGGCGCTTCCTTAGCACACTACGGTCGAGAAATCAGTGATGATAGAACCCCTAGGCTCATAGAAAGAGAGTAAGGCATAAGAACGACCTCCCCAATATTAAACGTGGGGGCTGCTGCAGCAATCCGAAACAACAAACAAGCCCACCATTGAACGATCCAGAAATTGCGAGATCCCTGGCGCCACGGCGGCAACGAGCCAAAATAGTCGATCAGCCTTGCATCTCTGCGACATTATGCCGGTTGAAGGACGAGGAGCGGGGGATGCGGCGGTAACTCTGAGTTGTCACTCTCAAATCAGCCTTGAACACATTGATGAGGGCCATGCAAGATGGTGTCACCGTGCCGTATGCATGCATACAGCAAAAGAAGGCGATCAGGAATAATGGCTACGCAGGGTAAATGTTTTCTGATCCATGTGCAGGAGCATGATGCACTCCATTAGCAGCGACCACACCTAACATGGTAAAGCCATTTGTAGAATGTAGTGCAGGGAAGCAGAAGGCGGACCTTCTCGCGCTCCATAGAGGTGCTCTACATACACTTCAGATCCTTGCCAAGCCAACACGAATATTGCTCAAGATTCCACCAGTTTGCTTTAGACCGAACTTTGCGAGCTCTTATTTGCGCGCTTTTTGAACTCTTCTTGAGCCTGCTTTTGATATCTAGGGCTACTGACAGGACGAAGAAGAGCGCACATGAGCGAGTTTTTTACAGCTTGATTGAGCGGGTATGTGCGATCGGGCCAAGTGTATTTGATGAACTCAAGCTTCGTTTCAAATATGATGACTTCCTCGCGAGTACGGCGACTGTCCACAAGATTGACGATGTTGACCAGGACTTCCCTCAAAGCCTGTTGTTTGATTAGATTCAATGTAACGATGTGAACAGATCTGACATACCGTTTTACATTTTTTGATACTGCTAGGCACTTTTTGGATTTTGCAGACACGACAGAGTTCCTGCCAGTTGGCCAGTGACTTGTTGTCCTTCCCATAGTGCGTCTCAAACTCCGACGCAAGCAAGATTGAACGCCAACGATTGCGGTCATTTTTATTCCAGCCTTCGGTGTCAGCCAATCGTTTGAACTCGTTGATGAAGCTGGCTCGCGGATCAGGTGTAAATCCCCTCAAAGAAGTCCAAGTTGGGCGGGTCTCGGCGCATAACTCGTGCATTAGAGCAAAATCGGCGGCTGCGCTGTTACGAATAAGATCAAAGGCTTCCTTGGGGTTGGCTAATTGATTTGATTTGGTTTCTATTCATGTCAGTATTTACTCATGACTGGCTTCATAGATAATGTACAAAACGTACTATCGTCAAGGAAGCCCAACTTGGACTTATTCGCCGTCCGGCCAATCGAGAAGCCGCGCAAGGATACAGACCTGACGTTCGGGCGAGTCATGGAAGTCAGAATCGAGAGGCCTGCTTTGAGCCCATTTGGAAGCAACGCGTTGCTACCCATCTGGAACAAGCCCATCGTGCCCACTGCGCCAAGGTCGCGCGTTGTGAGGTGTGATGTAAAGTGTAAAAAGACAGGGCTTCAAGTGTTGAGTAGCAAAAATTAACCCGTCTGTTGTGCAAATGCCAAGGCCAGCGTTCACAGTGAAGAAGGCACGAGGCCGCAGCCCGCTATTAGAGCGGTGAAGCAGTGAAGGTGACGTCTCTACTAATACCCTCACTGTTTCGACAAAAGAAGATGCTTCACAACTGATGGGACAAAACATGCCTTGAAAAAAGATTCATATGTGAGGACGTACATGACATGAGTGTGTCGAACATCAAGAAGTAATTCCCATCAAGATCCCTTGAAAATACCGTGAAAGCCGTAACACCCAGGACGCCCATATCTAACCGCAGCTTCTAGTCCCAAGTAAGCAGTCTTATGCCTTGAACGTCAGTCAAACCCTAAGAGATCCTCTCTAATGCAACGTCAAAAGCAGTACACTCAAGCAGCCACCACCGGCCTTTGCAGCCACCCTCGGAAATGTGCCGTGCTTACGAACGTTCATCCGCAGCTGGTTGTGCGACTTGTACTGGACGATCGAGATCTCCGGGTTCCGCTTGTGGTCGATCACGCTGTAGAGGTTGACCTTGAGGGGCTTGAGAGCCTGGGTGTTGTTAGCTTCTTTGTCCTTGTTGATAGACCGAATTCTCGAGTACTTACCTTCTTGCACTTCGTAATGGTGGTGGGAACACTCTCCATCTCCATGTCCCTGCAAAGCTCCTGATACTGGGAGAGCTTGCCTTCATCTGCGCCCCAGTAGAAGGTAACCTCTGAGCTTAGAAGGGCAACGAGCTGCTTGTGTTTCTGATTATTACTCCAGCCCTGTCCTTGGGCAAGACGTCCGAACTCCGACTTGAAGGAGGCGGTTGGTGATCGCACGAAGTTGGCGAAATCACTCCAGGCAGGATTGCTACCGTGGCCCTCGACGATTTTAGCGTTCGACGGCCGAAGCTTGAGTTGGTGGTTTGGTTTATACGCGGGGTGGTCTTCGCTGTCATATGTCATACGACGGACATGGGGGATAGTAGGAACCTTGTTCGCAATAGAGAGCTCTTTGAGAGACTTAGTCGCGTCGGACGAGAGAATGGTGTTGTGAGAGTCTGTGCTATCCGAGGACTCTGTGCTCGCTTGGTAACGGGGAACGACGGTGGCCTTCTGGCTGCTGGTAGACTGCTGGCTGTCGATTGACTTGACACTGTCGAAGGAGTTTGCTCTAGAAGTACGCGAGACGAGGGAGAAGGATGACGTATCCGAGGTGACGGAGAGACTGCGCATTTGGTCCTCGAGGCTTACTCCCCCCTCTTCTGCGTGAAAAGTCTTCTTCAGAGTTGCTGGCCGGCCTTGGGGACTTGTTAGCAATGCACTCAACTATCAATGGCGGTGCCCTTTACCCCTGAAAGACGCGTGGAAAAGGTGAGTCTTGCTAACAGACTGCATATGGGCTGCTCGAGATGTCTTGACTGTCGAGTGGCTGAACTTTCAGGTACCGGGCGTTGGTTGGTGTCAAGTGTGGAAGAGCGAAAGTGGTGGAGATTGGGTATTTGACCTGAGTGGAAGTAAGGTGGAGAAAAGAAAACTAAGCTGACGCGTGAGGTAAGTCAACTGGGGAGGGCTTGAGTGGCGAATGAGGGGCTGAAATTGTACCCTTGTTTGATACGCGCTCATGTGTGGTTACGACTCTTCGTGATACTGATACGGTTAGCGCCGTGAGGTTGAACTGTGGTACATTCACGCCAAGTAACTGAGTCGCCCGAAATAGACGAATGGAACTCGCGCATTTACAGGTTTCGTGCTACACAGACAGATACTTCGCACGCTTCTGATATGGCTCATACTACCAAGAAAGACTATTCAAGTAATCCAATGCAGCGCCGCGTTGCTGATGGGCGCAAATGTCGTGAGATGAAGGCCGCTATAGGCAATTATGTAGCAGCCATCTCTGCAGTAAAAGCCAACGACTCCAGACGGCTAATCTTGTACCATGTTCCTACATATCAATTGATATCCAAGAATTAATTTCGAGACCTTAGCCAGACTTCTTCGCCGACCGCTTCCTAGGCTGCTTGGACGCTTGGGCGCCATCCCACCGGCGCTTCTTTCCATTACCCATCTTATTATCTTCTTTTCCGACTAGGCCTTCGGGTAGATTCTCAGGCTGTATGGACTCGAGAGCCTTCCGCCGGTTTGCCGCCGCGCGAGTTCGTCCATGGCTGTCGACGAGCGCAGAAGGGTTGTGAGCGATTTCGGCCGCATTCGTAAAAGATGGAAGAGCTTCTTCGTAGTCCTCACCCTCCAACTGTGCACTTTTGCCAGCGTAATTATCGCCATACTTCTCGCCAGGCATCCTCTCAGCTTCGGGGTTGATCTCCGCTGCCGTGTCATCAGCTGGCACATTCTTTCCGTCATGACCGGTGTCTTCATATATCTCAAATTCTAGTCTAGAATATGACCTAGCAGCTGCTTCTGCTTCGGCCTCTTCGCGAGCGCGTGTCACAGTGCTGGGAAGAGGGATGATCGGGAAACCCTCCGGTTGCCGGAGCTGGAGCTCGTCTTTGCGGTATTGGGCCTTGGGGAATCCGACGCCCCAGATGGTGTTTTGTGGCTCAGGCATCTGTAGCTTGCTGTTGATATGTAAGTTACATATATTCCAACCAGGAGAGAACTACTCACCTGTCTGGAATCGGACCACCGAATGAAGCTACAGGATCGGAGAGTGCAGCGCCCGAGTCAACACGCTTTTCCTTATGTGATGTCTTTGGTACTCCGTGGTAGCTATCCATGGTACACTGTATCAAGAATGGAGCTCAGTGCCGATTTGGTGACGTAACGCGTGGTGTCGTAGACGGTATAGGTGTTGTGGGGTCAGTGATGGAAACACAGAGGGTCCAAAACAGTCTATGAGATTCTACGTGGACAGCGAGCTGGCGAGCAGAAACCGTGCAGTCGCGTGTGTATTCGCGTTCTGCTTAGCGCGTATAGATGACCGATGAAGCCCAAATATGGATTTCGTGGTGAAAGCGAAAGTGAAAGTGACCGCCAGGCCGTCGCGCAACCTCTGCTCGGTCCTGGCCACACTACGGGAAGAAACCCTGAGATCGCCAAATCGAGATTAATAGATCTTCCAGTAAGATCATATATGGCGTGATAATATTTGGAAAGGTAACAGCGTTCGGGTAGCGCGATGACCTTTCTTTCGGATTCAGGTGTTGGCCACTCCTTCCCATGGTATTTGCCAGGTTTGGAAAGGGCCGCTCCGTGTGCAGCCCCGAATTATGGCGAAAGCGAGCAAGGAGAATACACAAAGTGATCTTCGTGAGTGAGTTGGCTGCCAATTCGGTTGCTTCCAAATTGCAGGCTGTCCAGTCACACAACCCCTTGCCGCAGTACCTTTCTTCACTTTCTGGTGCAGTGGGAGACACGGGTTCTGGCGGGGTGCGAAACTTCTCTTGACTCCGTAAGTAGCAGCCGGACTTTGCAGATAATGTTTTCAATACAAGAGTACAGGAATATGCGACACTGTCATATACGACAAGCGACGACGATGTATTATAAGCTTCGCTAGACGGTGCAGGTCGATGGCTGTACCAAGGGTAAGTGTCCGTGGGCCCGGATGACGCATGCGGGGCGCAGATCATGACCGAACGTGGTAAAGCGCTTTACAACGATGCGCTGTCGCCGACAGCCATCATCGCATAGTCACCAAAAACAATATATCACACCTGACAAGACGATGAAGAAACATTCTAAACATCACTGCAGAAAACAATAGTTATAGCGAGTTAGCGGCACCAGCTCGACTGGCATCGCGCCATTTGTTCTACGGTCATGGCTACATTACAGGAAAGATCTAGCCCTGAGGGCGTGAAAATTACATAACAATACAAATGTCTGCACTGCAGAACGTCTGTGCATCGAGTGCGTATTGCTCAACAATGCCACTTCTAGTACCCTTATCTAAGCATGGAAGGCAGTTGTCCTCTTCGCACGACGTCCAATGCCGAGGCTGGACAAGTCGAGCCCAGCAATGCCTCCAGCCTTCTGTTGGCCAGCGCCGGCACCAGCACCAGCTTCGTCTCCAGCGGCCGCACCCGCGTCTTTGCCAGCACCAGCACCTCCGCCCAAAAGATTGCCGACGAGGCTCTCAATCAAACCGCCAGCGCCACCCTGCTGTCCCTGTCCCTGTGCCTGCTGCTGCTGCTCCTGTCCAAGAGCTGCCTCAGCTTCCTGGAGAAGCTGGTCCATGCCTTTTCCTTTTCCGTTGTGCTTGCCGTTGCCTTTGCCTTTGCCTTTGCCCTTGCCGTTGTTGCCGTTGTTGCCGTTGTTGCCGTTGTTAGCCTCGGTGCCGTTGGCGGCGGCCCCAGCGTCAGCGACTGCCGTAGCATCTGGAGTCGTTAGCTTTTGAATGCTTTATCAGGAGATATGATACTCACTTCCAGCTTGAGCACCTTTGCCAGCAGCAGCTTGGTTCATACCATTGGCGGCACCTTTTTGGGCCTGGTCTGCTGCCATCTGAGCTTGATCTTGCTGCTTCTGCTGCTGATCGGCTTGCTCCTGAGCGGCCTGTTGTTCGGCTGCCGCCTGCTCAAGCTCCTGCTGTTGCTGTTGCTGTTTGGCCTTGTTGTCTCCATTGGCATTTTGACCAGCCTATGAAGCGTCAGTATGCGATCTGAAGAAGAATTTGATGGCTTCTTACCTTTTGGTCAGCAGCTACTTGATCAGCTCCCATGGCGCCGTTGTTTTGCTGCTCCATTTGAGCCTGGTTGTCTTGTTGCATCTGGCCGGCGCCCTGTTGAGCAGCCTCTTGCTCCGCTGCAGCCTGCTGCATTTGATCGGCTTCCTTCTGGGCGCCATTCTGCTTGGCTGCGGCCTGTTCCATCTGATTGGCATCCATCTGGGCAGCATCTTGCTGTTGCTGCGCCTTCTTGCCCTGGTTTCCGCCCTGGGCAGCCTAGAAACGTTAATAAATAGTCACAGTTGCGAAGTGGGGCTGCCTACCTGTTCATCGGCCGCTGCTTGGTCCGCTGCGCCAGCGTCTTGTGCCGCATTTTGGTTGTTCTCCATCTGAGCTTGCTTAGCTGCAGCTGCGTCCTGTTGATCTTGGGCATTTTGGGCTTGCTGCTGCATCATGTTTGCGGCCTCGGCCGCTCCAATCTGTTCGGTAGCATTCTGCGCCTGGTTTTGATCCATTGCTCCATTGGCAGCAGCACCGTTCATTGCCTGACCTTCATTGGCTGCCTGCTCCTCCTGAGCTATGTCAAGTTAGCGAGGGGCTCTTTGTTAAAGTAGAATGTAGATCCTACCCGCTGCCGCGTCTTGAGCAGCTTGGTCATTGGCATTGTTCCCTTTGCTCTTGCCTTTGCCCTTGCCCATGTTCTGATCTTCACCATCAGCAGCGGCAGCATTCTGCGCTACCTGGTCTTGGGCCTCGGCATTATCACTGCCTGCAGCAGCTTCCGCATTCGCAGCTCCAGCGCCTGCATTAGCATTATCTTTGCCCATGCTACCGCGTGCATCCAAAAGCGCACCGCGGAGTTTGAGGGCTCTCTCGCCGAACTTCTGCACAATGTCTTCCTCACGTCGGCCAAAGTTTGTGCTCGGCATGGCCACATTCTCAGTGCCAGCAGCGACTACAGGTCCAGTGCCTACAAAGGGCGCAGGGGCTGCTGCCACAAAGGAAGCCGAAAGAAGAGTGAGAAGGGAGATAGAGATCTTCATAATGAAGGTACGTAGTTGGTGTAGAAGGATTGAAACGAGATGTGTCGAAACGTAATATGAGCACAGCTCTTGGAAATAGAAATAAAAATGTAGTGCTCTGCACTAGGGAATGGATTGAATGATTGAAGCTGAGCGTGCCGTTCTATCCGTCTAGGAGGATCAGTTTATATAGGAAGTCTGCCTCATGTGACTCGCCAGTGCGCCTGAATGAAGCTGTTACCAAGATAGATCAGGCTGCTTTTGCTGAGATGGGCGTTCATCGGCTCCCGTGCATATCATACACGCGCCGTTGGAGGATGCCTTGAGCATGCCAGGCTCAAAAGAGTGAACATCGATTCCCCCCACAAATCTCTCACAGGAGCAAAAGCCGGACCCTGCATGACAGGCGTAGATCAGGTTTGACATGGAATCGGGGCCGTGGCTTGGCTGTAAACGGTCGAATCAAACGCATGAAGTAAAAGAGACATTTGCGGACGAGAGAGCTGACGCAAGCTTCATGCCAGAGAGTCGTCGTCATAGCGAAGATCCAGACTGGAGGTCGAACATGTGTGGTTTGAGAGCTTGTTGCAGATACGCCAGGGGGGGATATATGCGGAGAGATGCTTTCCTAAACGCATAAGTTTGGTGTATGACTGAGGTTCGCAGGCAAGCATGGGCCTGAATCCCAGCCAGTTTCAGGTACACCGAGATGCGCCCAAGGCCGGCAGCATTTTAAGGTAGCTCATGATGGACAGTTGAACGCAGTGGCCGTTCACACCATCCGGATACTTTCTCGGGCTGTATGATTGCACAACACTTTTACCTGGGGGTCGGTCCTGGTAGTCATTGCGACTTGTCGTCATACTACCTACGTCGCGGCTTCTGCTGACAAGTCGTCGATGGCGCCGAGTACTCGTCGACATCATCTAGCTCCTACGCGTGTTGGCGGTACTGGCCAAAATATATCGCATCGTGTCAGGATGAAGATGGTCCGAGAGGCCTGCGTTGACAGGTGCGGAGCGAAGGAGTGACTGGGCCGCCGACCAATGACATGCCCGCTATTGCAATCCCGCACCTAACCTCTAGCCTCGGCTGCGACTTTTGGACATCGTCATATCGAGGTTTGGTCAAGAATGGCGCGGTTGCTAAAGCCTTGCCCTCGCCGCATTCCTGATTGTTGAGTGCTGTCAGATTGAGTTTACAGTGCGTGGCCGGGCACGCTTACAGGAAGTCGGAAATCACGTCCTTTTCTCGCTCTCACTTTGTCTAATTTATTTGCCCGTCCACAACACCACAATGGCCACCAGGTCGATCCCCGCGTCCATAACACGACGCCTGCTCACAACGCCACGGTCCACACCCATAGCTACACGGTCATTTGCATGCGCATCATCGAGGACACGAAATGTATCTGCATTGTACCGCCCAGCAGTCCGAATCGCAGGCCAAAGAAGATGTCTTTCCACGACGCCACGCCCACGACTCGCCGCCGTAGACGACACATTCGACCCGAAATCAATAGAGCGCGAATCTGACGAGGTTGACGTGCTTATTGTGGGAGGAGGACCGGCGGGTCTATCGGCGGCAATCAAGCTCAAGCAGATTGCGACAGCGGCAGGCAATGAAGACTTCAGAGTGTTGGTACTAGAGAAGGCCGGCGAATTGGGCGACCACATTGTATCGGGCAATGTCATCGAACCTTCTGCGTTGGATGAGCTGCTACCTGACTGGAGGTCAGAGGACAACCTGAACCGTTTCGCCGACATCACGCCTGCAAAAGAGGATCACATGTTCTTCATGACCAAGGACCGCGCGATCCCTCTACCGAAGCCCCCACAGATGAACAACCATGGCAACTTTATCATAAGCTTGAACCAAATGGTCAAGTGGCTCGGCGAACGTGCAGAAGAGGCTGGTGTAGAAGTTTACCCCGGGTTTGCCGCGTCCGAGATCCTGTACAACCATGAGGGCGTCGTGAAGGGAGTAGCTACCAACGATCTAGGCATATCGCGCGAGGGAAAGGCCAAAGACTCTTTCGAGCGAGGAATGGAATTTCATGCTCGTGTTACGTTGCTCGGTGAAGGCTGCCACGGTAGCTTGTCCAAGCAAATTATCAAGAAATACGACCTGAGGCGGGACAGCCAACACCAGACCTACGGCCTAGGCATCAAGGAGGTTTGGGAGATCCAACCCGAGAAGTTCAAGTCTGGCCTCGTCGTTCACTCAATGGGCTACCCATTGCCCAAGGATACCTATGGTGGCGCCTGGATGTACCATTTTGGCGACAACTTGGTCAGTATCGGCCTCGTGGTCGGGCTGGACTACCCCAACCCATGGTTGGCACCTTATGGTGAGTTTCAGAAGATGAAACACCACCCGTACTACCAAGACGTATTGGAGGGCGGCAAATGCATTTCATACGGCGCAAGGACTTTGGTCGAGGGCGGCTTCCAGTCTATTCCCAAGCTTGCTTTTCCCGGTGGCGCTCTACTTGGAGACGCAGCGGGGTTGCTAAACCTTCCGAAGATCAAGGGCACGCACAACGCCATGAGGTCGGGTATGCTGGCGGCCGAGGCAACTTGGGATGCTCTTCAAGCCAACACCGATGGTGGTACTGTATTCTTGTATGACTATGAAGACAAGATGCGCAAGTCGTCGATCTGGTCAGAGCTAAAGACGGTGCGAAACATGCGACCATCCTTCCACACTCCCCTAGGCGTTTACGGCGGTATCATGTACTCGGGTCTTGAAGCATACCTCCTCCGGGGCAAAGCGCCATGGACCTTGAAGCACGGCAAGCCTGATCACGCAGCGACAAAGACTGCGGACGAATGTCAGAAGATCGAATACCCTAAGCCTGATGGCAAGATTAGCTTCGACATACTGACGAGCGTGAGCCGCAGCGGCACCAACCATGAAGAGGATCAGCCCTGCCATCTCCAGGTTAAAGACTATGACGCGCATGCTGAGAGGGAGTGGCCCAAGTACAAGGGTGTCGAGAACCGCTTCTGCCCCGCAGGCGTTTATGAATACGTCGAGGACGACAGCAAAGAATTGGGCGTCCGATTCCAGATCAACGCTCAAAAGTAAGCACAGAAGCCGCATTGATTGAGCACATTCCAACTAACCGCCATCAGCTGTGTTCACTGCAAGACATGCGATATCAAAGTGCCGGACCAGGACATCAACTGGCAGACCCCCCAGGGCGGCGAGGGACCGAAGTACGTCCTTACCTAGACGCGGTCATCCGGTAAGCACCATGCCTATTCAACTTGGGCAGCTCGAGCCACGATGTAAGTGATCAGCAGGTGTGTACATTAGGAATGATGGCATGTATATATATTAGCGCCAGCCCAATTGTTGTTGCTGCCCAAGGGAGGATTGCTGGCAAGAACAGAGGCAGGCACACGGATGAAGGCAGCCTCTTTGCAACGCACCTGGTGCCAGTGAATATGTGATGCAGTTGCATGATTAGCGTAGTCTATTATCGTATCACATTCCAACCGTTGGAATGAAGTCAAACCTCACTGGTAGCCTCGGCAGAGCATTCGCGGGTTCCAGGGAAGCATGATGCACGTGACAGTGTCCGTGCCTCAGCCTAACCAGTGAGGCGTTGGGCGAACTTCGTCTCCGCGCCCTTCGTCACTCTCCACCCAACAACTTCGCCGGGGCCTATTACATCAATAGCAACTCGGCCCTCATCTCTACTTGCAGTCCATTGCCGCGACACTGGGCGTACTAATTTCCCTTGCTGAGACCCGAGTGCGCGCCAACTGCACTCAGCCGGCTCCTTCCAGGTCCTCGAGCTCTCAGGTTCTTCACGGCCACCCTGCTTCCAGCGCCCAAAGCTATCTCCAAGGTACGACTAGTCGCCTGTATTGCATTCTCTGGCCATCCTTTGCGCGCCCATCTGGTTCCTGTAGTTGCGCGCATCGCTGGACGCTGGTTTCCCGGTGGCGCGTCTTTGATACGGAGCCTCCCCATATCCGGCAGGCACAATGCGCACTTCTTCGCTGGCTTTCCGCTTACTCATGGACATGTGCTCACCATTTCTACCAGACTAGGTTATCCGCAGGACAGAGCTTTACCGCAACAGCCATCACCATGACCGAGGTATCGTCGACGCGCCTTTACCTAGGCAACCTTCCCCGTAATGCCACCAAGGCAGACGTCGAGGCGCATTTCTCGACACATGGCACTGGCGACATCACCGAGATCAAGCTGATGAACGGCTTCGGTTTCATCGAGTACAAGGATGCCATGGACGCTCGTGACGTCGTTCCTGGTAAGTCTTGGCCACCACCTGGTGAAGCGAATACGCGCTAACTACTATGCAGCTTTCCGTATGTACCCCTCCGCTTTGCGTTTCCGATGACGCCCTCCTAACTTCTGATAAGATGGCTCCGACTTCATGGGCGAGCGCCTCATCGTCCAGTTCGCCCGCGGCTCGCGCGCCCGCAACGAGAACTTCACTCCCCACGAGCGCGTCCCTCCACGCCCAAGGCGCACGCCGTACCGGATGAGAATTGCGAATCTTCCGGTGGAGACCAGCTGGCAGGTCAGACTCCCCGATCATTGGATTTCCCCCGTTCCCTGTTAAGGCCAGCGTACCGTTCCTGGACCAGTAATGGCTTTGCTCGCGTGCTTCCCGTAATATACTCTGGATTTGGACACCGCTTAACTTCGAATGTATAGGACCTGAAAGACTTTGCCCGCCAATCCGGATTGGATGTCGTCTACTCTGAAGTTGGGCGCGAGCGTGATGGCACTGGGTGAGTGCGCTACAACCCCAGCCCTCGTACGACCATACTGACCTAGTGTAGATTCGTCGAATACGAGACGGCCGCCGACCTAAAGACTGCAGTCGAGAAACTGGACCGCCGTGAGTTCAAGGGACAGGAGGTTACCTGCATCCAAGATGTCTCTGATCCTCCCCCACCTCCACCTTTCAAGCCCAGGGCTCCTTACGGAGGCCCTGGTGGTCCTGATGACCGGGGTCGTGACAGATACCGATCTCGCTCCCCCATGGGCCGCCGCGGCTACCCACCTGCGCCCTACGACGACTACTACGACCGTCGCGGGCCCCCTCGTGGTTACAGCCCTCGCCGCGACGACTACCGCAGGCGCACTCCGCCCCGCGAGTTCTATGACAGGCGTGATGGAGGTTATGGACGTTCGCCTCCTCGTGGTCGCATGCCTGATGAGTATGGCCCACCGCGCGCGCGTTACCCTGACGATCCTTATGATGCTAGGGCCGGACCTCCACCCCGTCGCTACGACGACCCCTACATGAACGGTCATGGCCGCCCTTATGACGGAGGACGACCACCCTCCCCGCGAGGTGCTCGCCCCCGTAGCCCCGGAGGTCGTCCACCTTACGACGCCGCGCCGGCCGACTACCCACCGCGCGGTCGCTACTAGATGTACGACGGCTGGAGCGTGACAGGCAACGTACGTTGAAGAGCCCAGGCTCTGCCTTTGTGCCTTGTTCTGGAGCACCTACTGACGCCGATTCAGTGGGCCTGATGGTGACTGAGCCATTTTCATCTACTCAAATTGACACTCCGAGGCTTCTACCTGTGGACATGGATTACGCGTTAATGGAGCCTGAGGATATTCATAGGCTTGACTGTGCGGCATGAACCCTACGAGACTGATTATGCATTTCGCTATATTTTGGGCTTTGGATGTTCCACGCACCTTTATTTTTCGGGCCAGTATCTGTGACGAAAGGGCCAATCCTTTGAAGATGGCTTTCTCACTGCCATTTTAGCTACATGGAGAGGATGCCCTGGTTTCTGTCCTACCGAAAAGTCCCTTTTTTTTTCTTAGCACATATGGACGTACTATTTATCTGACTTTGCACGTTTTATCCTATGGCTCTTATCATGTACATTACCTGTGGCCTTTAGTCCAGATCTGCCCTTTAGGAACAATGGAAGATTTGGTATCTTATCCGTTTTCGTGTCTCTATCTGGTGTAGTACAGGTTGAATACGGTTAACCCGGTCTCTCCTATACACATATTTGCACTGCTTCATCTCCGCTCCATCCACGTCCTCATGGGAATCGGCTCGTCGATCCTCCTCTGACAATACCCACACCTGGGCCACGCGCCCCTCTCTGGTTCAGCAGAAACTGGCACAGCAATGGGCATGGGTATGGGCATAGATTGCCTGCGTCGCAGCCTAGCCTGCTCCTCCCGCACGCGATTCAAACGCCTCGCATTCTCGTCTGGTGTCCCGAACGAAGGAGCCGGCTGCTGTTGCCGCTGCTGAATAGACTCGCGCAGCGACATTGGCGCGCCACGTCGTCGCATCTCATACGGCTCCATCCGCAGATCCTGGCACAATGGAACAGGGCGCTGGGTATTTGGACGATGGGGCTGATACGGCGGAGGTGGAGGTGGAGGCGCAGGGCGCAAAGCAGTGGTTGACTGATATCGCCGTAAAGATGGCGCTTCTCGCTGCGATAAAGCGGGTAGCGGATTTGCAGATGATCGGTGCGTTGGTGGGTGCGCCAGTACACCGTTTCTGGGCTGTGGATGCCGTGGTAGACGGTCGTCTGGGTTGAGGATTGCGTAGCGCGGTGGTGGTGTACGTGGTTCTGGTAGAGGGCGTGGTGAGGGGCTACTTGGTAGACGCGCCGTTGCGCTTCTTCTGATAGGTGCGTTAAGTGTGATTGGTGCTGTAGGAGGAATTTTTGTCATCGTTGTAGAAAGAGGTGTTGAGGTGATCGATGGAGTTGGTCTGCGACGGCCTTTCGCCTTGGAGTGGTGTAGTTTGAGATGAAATCCCATCGGGGTCGTAGAAAGGTGTCAGGAGGAGTGGTCTCCACGGTATCTAGTATGTGGCTATCTGCTAACGAAAGGTGTGGTTTAGAGATGTTGATGTTGCAGTAGACCGCTCGCGTGGTTGTCCAAGTGTCGACTTCGTGAGCGATCTTGCTTCTCCGCTACTTCCTCACGGCAGTTTTTCATGGGAAGGAGCCATCTGACCACTTACCAACTGTCGAGCCTTCCTCAGCTGGATGGACTTCAGGCTATGCTTGCCTCATGTTACGGCTGCTGAGTGAGCCTGCGACACAGGCATATCATGTGAAAGGGTTGGTTCCATGCTCTGCATTCAGCTCAAAGACATGAGTAGTGGAACTACTACAAAATACACATCTGGAAACGAAAGGGGAAGGTGGCACGATGGCACTTGACTCATTCATAGAATTTTCTTATAAACTGAATGTTACTATGCCTTGCATAGACTCATTTTTCATCTATGCAAACTTTACATCATGCAACACCAACGCCGCTGCTAGGAAGACATACCCTGAAGTTCAGCGCTAGCACTCCCAATGTTAAAGCGAATGTGAATCATAAGCTCATAAGTGTATACCCGCGTGTGCCATCTGGTTTCTCTCGTAACGCCCACAAAGCAATTTCCTCCCTAAGTAAAAGATACGAATAAACATTTTATGACCAAGAGAGCATGAGGCACCGCATCTCGCCCCGTTGTCTTCTAGTCTTAACCTCTCGACGATTGAGATTCACTCTCAGAGCCTGATCCATTCCTCATCGGAAGGATAATCGGTACCGGTCGCGGCTAGGATATCGACAACAGGGGTAGGAACCAGCTCAGGGCTGGACATTGGCTCCTCGAAATTAGTGACACGCAACTTGGGTCGTGACACTATAGTGAAGCCTTCATCATCGTCGGAGGATGGCGTGTCGATGTCATCATCCATTGTGACAGACTGTTGAGGCTTGGGCCGATGGACAAGAGTAGTGGTAACCGAGTCAACCATATTCTCTAGGTTGTCTTCTTCGGATGTTTCGCTCGACAAACCTGACACAACATCGGATATGACCTCATTTTGTGACTCATCTAACTCGTCGACAAAGTCTTCGCGAATCATCTCTTGTGGTAGATCCCGTGAAGCAAGAACGGTGGGTCGGACGCATGGCTGGACCTGTAGATTGTCCAGACACAACCGTATGATATCGAGTGCACCTTCTGATGTTAGCCTAGTTCGTGCGGTTGCCTGTGGGACTTACATTCGTCTTCAAAGTTGCGCTCCATGTTTGTGCGACAGAGGTCTTGTCGAAACTCCGGGATCGCCGCAGCGACCCTGATGAAATCCTCATCCTCCCCAAGTTTGTGATATATGAACTTCGAGATGCAGTAGTTGAGAAGTGTTCCGACGAGACCATGCTGCCTTCGTGCTTCACTGCTGGAGTAGTGAAGATACACGAATTGGATAGCGCCGAGTAGATCTTGTGGTGGTGTAGGTATGCAGCATGTGAACTCGACTTGCAGCGAGAAGTTGCCATGCGCGAGGAGCTGCAGATGGGGCATATCGAGATTCTCAGCAACCTTGTATACTTCGGCGTGTGGAAGAAGCAGAACAGGTCCGTAATCTGCGTTGGGTGGAAGGTAGCTACCGGTGTAGCAGTAGCGGAGTAGTGATATGACTGCGGTCTCTGATGGGGCTTCAATGCTGGCTTGGAGGCGACTCTGGAAGCCGTACTCGAATGCGTAATACAATAGCGGGCATCTGTCGAGGAATACCAATGGGCAGATGCGATCAGAAATGAGACATACTTCGCCGCCCGCAAGTACTGCCTTCAAGGTCGCATTGCTCTGACCGCGCTCGCCCGGCGCGTCCAGAAAAGAGAGATCATCCATGTTGAGTATGTGCGACGTCCAAGAGAGAATGCAAAAGGCCAAAGGCCTCAAGCTACCCAGAAACTGTCTGCTGATCTCGCAGTCGGAGTAATGTGTGTCAAAAAGAAGCCGAGAGGCCGTTGATCAAGCTGTAGGAGTGAGGATAGCCTTGAGCTTGTTCAGTGTGGCAAGTCAACAGTCGCGCGATGCTTGGAGGTGAGGTTGAAAAGTCAGCCAGAAACTTGGAACCTTCAGCTGTAATGAGACAAGTGTATCCCTTGGATCTGACAAGGCTCGAAGGACGAGGGACGAGGTGGGACGGGATCAGGCAGCCGTTTGTACGCGCAGAGGGCCAAGCGCCCGTTCCATAGAAGGGTACCGGTCAAGGATGGAATGTAATCGGGATATTTACCATGTGACTTGATTATTTCCTATGCTCCTATAATCGGCTCGGCACATAGAAAGTGTCTGCGTGGTAAGTGGCATCACAATGGAGGGGCATCCGAGCCTCAAGCTCTCCCTCTTGGGGTGGACGTCGTTCTGCATGACTGACATGTGCCTATTGGCTTGCGAACCTAAGGCCAGGTTTCCGTCCAATCAGTCATGCAACCATGATACAGCCTCACGTCTAAGGCTGAGGCGTCAGTCAGCTGGCGTTTGATGGTTAGTGGTTGGTGTCGAGAGGTCGATCGGTGATCCTGGTCGCGCCGACACGCAGCCGGGGGAGAGCTTCAGCCACGGCCCGCGTGGACCCACTCGAGGGGTGGCGCCATGTTGACAGTCCCCTCCACCAAACCTCCATCATCGTACTCATTTGTGACTAGTGCCTGATGTCGTTGACGGCCGATCCTCCTCGTTTGAATTAGCTTTCCTTCTTGCATTTTCAATCCTTCGGCGCTGGTCACAGCAGTTGTCCATCCCATCTCTATTGGGGCGTACGAGTCTCCGCCTGGCCCCGCCATGGGATTTCTCTCGATTCTACCTGAAAGCTTCGCTGTGCTGGAGACGTGGATCACGCGGATATTCGTGAGTAGCATCGTGCATTAACGATTCAAATTCCGAGCGCTCATCAGCCTCAGCTCTTCCTAGGCCTTGTAGCCATCGGCCCATGGGCTGCGCTGCTCATCTACGACCTACTCCTATACTTCTTCCGTGCTGGCGCATACGAGATACCTTTTATCGGTGGACGTGCTCGGGGAAAGGCAAGACCGCGTGCTCCAAGTCTTACCGAACGGCCAAGCGGGCATCGTCGGAAGTTCAGCCTTCGCGGCTTCGATAGACCGGTGCTCAGCACAGGGAGCGCGAATGGAGAGTCGCAGGATGCTCGATATCGTCGCATAGCAGAGGAGAAGGTGGAAGGCTCTTCAGGATAGCTTGCTTGGAACCAAGCCTACAATTGAACATCTTCACCCGAATTACCGTCGCAACACCATGCAACTATATACAAGAGTTGGATCTGCGAATTTTATTGGTGCAAGTAGCCCGGCAAATCCGAGAGGGACTTTGGAATCTCAGCGATCAGCTCGGAACTTTGAATTAGGCTCAGCCTATAGTACCCCATGGATCTGTACTCGCAAAGGGGCGATTGAAACGGCTCGCTCGATGACAAGCCCAGAATCAATCGAGAAGACAGACAACGTGAGTAAGTCAGCTAATGCTAAAATATTATTCAGGTTTTTGGGGAGCTGGATGGCATGATCATGCGCAATCGATGCCGTTACAACGCCTCGCTTATGAAAAGAGGGTTGGGCATATATTACCACCGGTTTCAGATGATAACAAGCACCAATCGCGTCTTCCTATATATTTAACGTCGCGCATGTACCATAACAGGCTATCGAAACCATAAAGTAGCCATGTGGTAACCTAGGCATGGCTTAGCGTGTTCTGGGTCGCGTGTGCTGGTGTCAATAAACCCTCTCGCTGTTCACGCTCTCTCACCTCACCAACACTGCAACAACACTTTCTCGATCCCACAATTTTCTCTATCAACGTCTTCCGATCCCGTCAAATCTCTAATACACATAATCTTTCACACGAACCTTTCAATCTCCATCAGACTTTCGTCATGGCTGCTACTACTACCAAGACGGCGACACCAAAGGCGGCAAACGGCGCGGGTGTCAAGAAAGCTGGTGCTCCCAAGGGCGGCCGCGTAGGAAAGAAGAACAACGCGAGGACTGCAATGGTCAAGATGCAAGCATACTGTAAGTCGACGACCTTTGACGCGCTTTGTCGCGCTGTCGCGTCATATCGACGCGGCTGTCGCAATGTTGGCACGCGGGGGAACCGCGAAGCAAGGAGATGGACTTTGCTGATGAACAACACCAGTCAAGGCTCACCGCGAGGAGTACAAGGATCTGTCTTTCAAGGAGCAACAGCAAGAGCTTGGCAAGAAGGTGCGTTGTATTCTGCCGGCATTCCCGGTTCGCGCGACGTATTGCGCTTGTGTGGGTGAGTAACTTTTGCTGACTGTTCGTAGTGGAAAGCTTCTCCGGAGAACCCAAAGAACAGCGCCTAACCGCTCAATCATTTCCTTTCTTTGCATGGGCTGGCAGGGAAGCCAATATCTTCCTTTCTACCTTTCTCCCTTTTACTCTTTTGGCATTACTCGATTCTGTGTTATTACAAGTGTAACGGGAGGCAGCCGGAGTTACGGGTCAACAAGCGGATTGAATTGCGACGCATGGGATTATCATCGCCATGCGCTTCTCAATAATGTGCAAGACGTTATTCAAACTGGTCGGTGCCATGTGCGCGAGTATTACCTGCATTACCACTGCAGGTGGGATGCAACGCTTTCAGGCTAATTGCATAGCATTTGTACGTATGAAATATCAACGGTGTTGAATTAAATTGTGTGCATTGATGGCAGTCACGGAAAAGAGCGCTGATAGTCACTAAAAACAGGACGTCCAGCGCCCAGGCATGATTTGTGATGCAGTTGTACTTGCCCAAGTGTAGTGCCAAAGGAAGCTGCAATGACGAGCAAGCTGCACTCGTGTGGCACAGTTGCGATTGCCCGACTGAGAGGAGCTGAGCAGGTCTTCCACGTGTACATTGGCAATTTCAGGCAGCCATCAATGCAACCACTTCTTTCCTCTTTCGCTGTGAATCGTCTCGAACAATCTCAACGTGCGGCCATGCCCCACCGTCTTCATGCCTTGCCATCTCCCCCCATCGATAGCGGCATCGTCTGCGCAAAATGTGCTCAATTATCGTACGAACTAATGTCCAGGCCAGAAGGGCAGCCCTATCACGATTCCTGGGCGGCTCTTAGAAAGAGTGTCGCGCAGGGTTGCCGTCTGTGTAGTTTCTTGGTGACTGGCGATGAGGATAGAGATGCACCAAAACACCCTGGGGTGCTTGGCCCCATGTCCTTGTTCATCCGAGGAGGTCAAAATTTCATGTCTTTGTTTGTTTCGGGGTCAGGCTATGTCGATTTAGGACGTAATGTGTCTGCTCCGTGTTGGTCAGGCGACCTGGGTATTCTGCATCTGCCTTTCCTTGATGGCTCTGGCTAACGGTTTTCCGAAGAGCTGTCCGCAACAAAACCATGGCTCCGCCCTAGAACGGAGAAAGGGCTCTGTTGCCAGGACCGCGCTTCGTGTACAGCCATGAACAAGGTGCGGACATGGATCAGAAATGTGATACAGCACATCTATACTGTCGCAAGATCTTAGCCTCCTTTTTACCCACCCGTGTTCTAGATATTATGTACGGCGTACCTCAGAAACTTTGCTTGGTGAGTGGCAGTGGTCTCCAGGCGGCCTATATAGCCCTGAGTCATTGCTGGGGTGAAGAGGTGGTCAGTGTTGAGGGTCAGTAAGTTTAACAAACCCCACCCTCTTTCTTTTAGATTTCTCGGCCTCCTGCCGACTACCTCTGATATCGATGCTGACTTGAAAATGTAGGATTTCTAAATGTACATCTGAAAATATCGATATGCTGTGCCAGGGTTTCTCCGTTGATGCCTTGCCAGTGGCAACAATCAATTCAATCAAATATGAAGCTCGTGATTGACTTGATTGCAGTTTTCTTGAAGCTGTGATTGATTTG
>JARBXR010000188.1:0-40584 GCA_029100535.1 Stemphylium beticola | reverse complement strand
AGCAATACAGAGCCATCCCCCACTATTCTCTTGCAGTGTGAAGCAAATACTATTGCCTATAACTGCCCCTTACATATGGGCTGGATAGGTTGTGGTGGAGTGATTGGGCGCGTTGATATTTGCGACGATGATAGCACTATATTAGGATTGTATGGCACCAGCCCGGTAGCTCTCTATCTAGCCTGTATAACCTAATTTAATAGCCTATTAACCCAAGCTTAATAACATAAGCTTGATAACATAAGCTAATAAAGCGCTCTTTTTCTACTAGTGCAGCGTTATTAATTAAACTTAGCTTCTAGATCTAAGAGCCATATTTAGATTTGATAACTAAGAAAGGAGCCAGATCTAGAGGCTGGAGGAGGTGAGAGGTATGGGCGGGTAGATAGAGTAGATGGATCTGGCGCTGCCTACACTCCCACATGAGCTCAATATCAATATGTGAGCCATGCCCATCTAATATCAGCATCCGATGCCTGCCCGGATCTGGTGTGGTTTCTGGTATATAGATCCGGCGGAGCTACTCCAATCCGATCACGTTAGACGTCTATCCATTTTCTGACGTCGTATATATCTAATTAGGCACTAATTCTAATAGGAACTATATAGTATAGAGAGACTTACCATTAAGAAATACTATATACCTAAGTTTCTACTTAGTAGCTAATACTAACTTAATAATTAATACTTACTTTTAATTTCCTAAAGCTTTAATATAAGCCTTATGTTTACTAGCTCTAGTAACTACTCTAGTGTTTGTATATGCTTCTAACGCGACGCTAGTCTTATCTATATTCTATATATTATTAAGCTTAATATTGAGCTTGATCTAGGTGCGTTCAAAGAGCTTAGAAACGCGCGTACGACGGCTGGGCTCGCAGCGTCAGCCCGAGCCACCTCGATCGATCGGCCGATAATACTAGAGACTCGGGGCTGGCGTGCGATGAAGGATTGTAGCCAGCGTTGGCCAAGTGGATCGTGATCGTTACCGAGGCGGAGTATCCGAGTCGCCATTTCTCGCACATGGGCATGAGATAGCGGCTGTGCGCGTGAGTCCTCATCTAGTATCCAATCAACAAGAAACTCCTCTTATTCTGGGCTTGATCGCTGCTAGTGTTAATGAGCTATCGCGTGCGGTTGTTGGCCAGCTAGTCGGTGCTGCAGCGTAGATCTTGGGACTCTATACGCCTTAGCAGCAGCTCTCTGGCTTGTATAAACACTAGATTCGAGATCGCGGATAGCTAATTGTATTGCAAGCTCAGGGGTATCTATATTGAGGGTAGTGGTGTTGAGATATCGCGCGTTGAATCGGGCGTACGCGTTTTGATGGGGTGGCCCAGAAGGGGGGGTGGCCCAGAAGTGGGTGCCCGAGCTTAGACAATATACTGGTCTTGATCCATTAGATTATACCAAGGAAAGCAGTCAAATCTATGGACGGCTGCGATACCTCGTTGAATTGCGTTGCATCTCTGACCTCCACAGACATCTTCATCCACTCGTGCACCTGGGACCCATCCGGATTCTTGAACACCTCATCTAGGAGCTTGTCTCCAGTTGCTGCGAAGAGGCAACCCTTGTCGTTATATGCTTCTGTTGTGCAGTTTGGACTTACGTGGTCAGTGAAGTTCTCGCACTGAGTGTTGACCGCTAGCGTGCTGAATGGATCCAAGGTGCAGTTGCAGGTGAAACAAATGAACGGTTGGGCAGGGAGCGATATAAGATTGGACGATATAGGTCCAGTGCGGATAGCAGCCGTCATGTTGTATGGAATCGTAGCGTCTGTAAATTTTTGGCGTTAGGAACGCTTATCTGTACCAGTGCTTATTTTGAGAAGACTGCCAATTGAGACTTACAAGCCAAGCGGAAATTGCTTGCGCCTCCTACTTCTGTACCCCATATATCGGCAGCTACGGCGTAGGCCTGCTGGCTGTTGTTCGCAGCTGGTCTGAAATCATAAGACACAGTCTACTGAAAGAAGAGGCCAATGAATACAGTAGCTATTGTAAGTATCGCGCCGATGTATGCAAAATGTCTGCGACTAGTTGGAGAGAAATTTCTTATCTACCAAGTTCAATCGGGATGAGTCCAGAACTCGTGGCTACAAGGCTTTGATCCAAGTATCCACCGCGCTCAAATAATCCCATCTTCCTCTGGCTGGTCAAACAATGATATCGAGCTTCAGTGGCTCAAACAGGTGTTTGATCCTGCCACTAAAGCATAAGCTCGATCGTCTTACCGATTATTGTTCATAGATGGCCATTAATCCCATCTCACAATGGAGTTTATCGACTATTGCGATCAGAATAAGATTCTGCTAGCAATATTTTCGCCTCACGCGACCTATACTTTGCAGCCTCTTAATGTTGCCCTGTTTAAGCCTCTATCGACTGCGTACTTAAATAGGCTATCAAGCATTATAGATTAGTACTAAGGGCTCCTACTTATTACTAAAACCTACTTCTTCTCGCTATTCTGGAGCCTAGAAGGCCTGCTTTAAGAAATTTATAATTCTTTATATCTTTAAAGTTATAAGCTTATCACTATTTAATTTAAAAGTAATACTCTGAAAGTTTAGAAATATAGCTGTTAAGTGCTATAGTAAGTTGTCTAATCTTAGCGCTTTTAATTAGAGAAAGATTAAGTAGCTAATTTATTACGCTATTAACTATAAAGAGAGTGAGAAAATGTTATAAGTTAATTAAAGTTTTCTTAAGCTATTTACTTAGTTAAAGTTTATTAGGTAAGAGAATAAGAAGCTATAAGAAGCTTTAATTAAAAAGCGATAGCGTAAGTAGAAATTCTAACTTAGAGTACTAAAGCAACCTAAAGATTATTATAGTAGAGCTAATTTCTAGTTACTATAAAAGGCGCAAGAAGCTTATAGCCTCTATAAGTAAAAAAAGCGTAATTAAGAGCTATTATAATAGTAAAAAGCTATTATAATCTAAGCTTAGGAGTATTTAAACTTAATTAAAGCGCGTAAGATAAATAAGAGACGTTAGGCGTGAGTAGAGGTAAGGCTACTAAGGGAGAGGTAGAGAGCTAAAGAAGCTGCTAAGTAAGTAGCTGATTAAGTAGCCTGTAAAGTAGTAAAATAACTTTAGTAAGCTATTAAAACTTTCTTAAAAGGTAAAAAGAAGATCTTTAAAGCTTATACAAGGTTAATCAAAAAAAAACTATTGCTAGTAATTGTGGTTGTGGTGCGCAGCCATCTACTCGCCTAATAAGCCCACCACCAATTCTATCGCGACGTGAGCGCGATATCACGTTGCTAGCTAAATTTAAGTAGACATAATATCTTAATACTATTACTACATCGTAACACTAGAGTACCTCGCAATAAAAGCTATTTAGTGCAGTCCTACAGCCTCATCTTTGTGGCGGTTCTGGTGGGGCGGAGCGGTCATACCGCCGCCCCGGACACACTTCCGTCCTGCACGGTAGTCGGTCAGTTTAATAACAAATCAGCCGTCAGTCAGGTTAATAATAAATTAGCTGTTGGTCGGGTTGATTACAAATCAAAACGATTAAATCTCTCAGTCAAACCACCGATTTATTAACCACACTACTGCCAAGCAAGAAGCCCCTAGGGGCCACTCGCACCACACTAGTTATGTTAACTCGGCACACGCTACCGCACATCGCTTTATTCTAGCATCCATGTAGCGCTTAATTCATCATTATCTGCCGCTTTGCCCTTTTCGTTTCCCCACTTCATAAATACACCGGCAGACAATTTTTCTTCTTCACTACCGTGCTGCTAGTAACTTGAATAAATACCACCAACAGTCCTGTATCTCTAAAATCACTACGGACCTCACCAGCTCAATTTGACACGGATACACCCCAGAATAGCACGATCAGATCCCTATTGAACAATATGGACTCTGGACCAGACCTATCGCTCCAACAGGGAGACACATCTATTTCTGGTGTACCTCAACCAACGAAGGACCTATGCAACAAAATCCTCGAAATCATGTTCGATCATTCGCTCAACAAATTCGACGACTCTAGGGAGCGCCAGGCTGCTGGGAGAGAGAAGTTCTTGTCATTGATCAACATATTCGTCCAGGCGGGCGAACGCGTCGAAGCCTGTTTACCCGCATTTCCTTTCAAGTCGGCCAACAAAATCTACAAGGTGCTTGGTTCTCTCCCAGATAAAGCAGAAGAGCTGGCACTTGAGAGACTAAACAGCATGTGTGCGAAGATAAAGCAAGTCTACAAGCCTGGAGCAAGGATAACAATTATCTCAGATGGCATCACGTACAATGGTGAGTAGAGATTCAAGTCATATCGATGTGTATATTGACACAAACCACAGATTTACTGTCGATATCGGACCGCGAAACCTGGGCTTACGGTGAAGCTCTACGGGTTATGGCCGTCGAAAAGAAGTTCACATATATCGCTTTTTCACGCATGAGGGATCTACTCGACTTTCCGCTGCCTGAAAAGATGCGAGAGATCACATATGTCGCCAATTGCACGAATTTCAGGCGCGAGCTTATGAACCGATACTGGAGGCCAGATATCGACATCGACAAAGAAATTTTGAATAACGCAGATACCAAATTGACTTATCTTGGATATCGAAAATTCTTAGAATCAGACTTGAGACACATATTCTCCACTAGACACGATCGAGGTCAAAACCAATACAAACGAGATGTCAAGTATCTCGCAAAGCAAATGCTCTTGAGAGGATATGTAAGTATGATATTATAAAGTTGACTAGGCGACTTGTCTTTGCATAAAACTAACTGTGTCTAGGCTTTCGCTGGAGCGGTAAAAAAAGCGTTCCCAAATCACCTCAGATTGTCAATACACGAATCGGTTGGGGAACACAAATTGTCGATAAGCCTCTTGAACACGAGAACGGGGTTTACTACTCCATGGCACTGCAGTGTAGCATTACTAGCCACTGGAGAGTGGCTCAGCGCTCCTATGGGAGAATTCCAGCAGGATCCACGTCTTGAACTAGTCTACGAAAATGCCCGCCCTAGCTACTTCAAGGAAACTCCGCGAAGGACAGATATGCCCTGCATAAGCGAAGCGAACGCTAGCTACATGAATACTCCAAAGCTCTTCAAAGGCACAGAAAATGGATATTCTTCACCAAGCACGATGCCACATAGCAGTCGCTCTTCAACTCCACCCACATCCGATGGAAGTCCTTCACAAAAGTCCTTAGACATAGCTGAGAGTGCAGCGAAATCTAACAAAATCCCATCCATTAATCTCATTAAACCAATACCATATGGTCAAAGACTTATTCCCCAAATCATGGACGAATTAGCAGCAAACCATCCTGACCGGATCATCTTTTCCATTGCGAACACTTTGGGTGATAATCTGGAATTCAAAGACATCACCGCAAAAGCCTTCATGGAAGCTGTGAACACAACAGCTTGGTGGCTCTACGAACAGGTCGGGCCGTCATCTCAGGTTCAACCAGTAGGCTATATCGGACCTCATGATCTCCGCCATATCTTGCTCACTCATGCCTGCGCCAAGGTCGGTTATGCGATACTCAACCTATCGCCCAAGAATAGCACCAAAGGAGCCTTAGCCGTACTAGAGGCAACTCAATGCAAAATCTGGACAAAGGCCAGCGATGTAGCAATGGTACCCCTTGTCGAAGATATCTTAACTAAGCGTTCCATGAAGCTGTTGGAAATCCCACTACTGGAATATCTCTTGGACGCAAAGGACGCAAAACCATTCCCGTATACGAAAAAATTCGATGAAGCTGCCTCTGAACCTTTCTGCTATCTCCACACTTCGGGTTCCACAGGCGTCCCGAAGCCCATCCCGTGGTCTCATGGACTTATCGGGACAATGGATGCAGTCCGATTGCTTCCTCCTGCTGATGGTATGACACCTTGGACATCTGACTGGAAGGAAGGTGACCGAATCTATTCTTGTTTCCCGATGTGCCATGGAGCTGGAATCATCATGGATATCCTTATGCCCGCACTTTATGGTCTTCACTGTGTCCTTGGACCAGCAGGTGTTATCCCGAACATCTCGTTGATTGAAAAGCTCGTCGACAGTTCAAGAATCAACATATGGAGTATAGTCCCTTCGCTTGTAGACGAGCTCGGAGAAGCACCGGATGTATTGGCAAAGTTCCAGTCACCCCCAGCTAAGTTTATCTGCGCATCTGGCGGTCCAGTCAATCCCGCAAGTGCTGGAAAAGTCAACGATGTCATCAGAGTCCTCAACCTAACTGGAACGACAGAGGGACTTTTTATTGGCAACCTTGTTGTGGACAGGGAGGACTGGTATTGGTTCGCCTTCCACCCTTATTCGGGATTTGAATTTAAAGAAGTAGAACCGGGGGTGTTCGAACATTGGGTGCATCGCAATGAGCACGCATCCCTGTTCCAGGGCATCTTTCACACATTTCCTGAAAAGAATTCTGTAAACTTCAAAGATTTGTACCGAAATCATCCTCAGAAGCCTGGACTTTGGGCTTTTACTGGTCGTAATGATGATCTAATCGTTCTCTCCAGCGGCTACAAGATCTTTCCCCAGGAGCTCGAGTCAGCCATCTCTTCCTTACCGGCGATTAATGGGTGTTTGGTCATAGGCAGCCACAAGACCCAGGCCGGTCTTCTTATAGAGCTGAAAGATCCGCTGAAGAAGACTCAAGAGATACTTGATAGTATATGGTCCAAGATTGAAACAGCCATGTCATTTTCCCAACACCGAGGGCATTTTTCGCGGGATTATGTTGTCTTTACTCGACCGAACAAGCCGTTTATTCGTACGGACAAAGGAACGATCAAACGGAAAGCTACCTTGATTGCTTATGAGGATTGTATCCAGCGACTCTATAGCTCTCAGAAAAAGGAGATTACGTTCCAAGTCGACACTAGTTCTACCTCGACATTGCAGCGGGCTATACAAGAGATCCTCGCTTCATCTCTTCCCGCGATGTCGACAGCCGAGGCTGACGACGACTTCTTTGCACTTGGGCTCGATTCACTTGGAGTATTGGCAGCCGTCAAACGTATCCGAGAAACCATCAAGGATCTAGAAGAACTAGCTCCTCGCCATGTCTATGCAAATCCTACTTTGGCAAAATTTACCGCTACGCTTCAGTCGATGGTGGATGAAGTGGAAGGTGCAAAAGTCGGAAGCAAGCAGATCAGAAGTCAAAAGTCAAGAATGCAAGACATTATTGCGCAGCGCAAAGCGCATCAATCCTTCCGATTGAATCCTCTCGACTACCTAGCAGCGGGCAACTACGCGAGGCTCGTGTTCTACTTGCCACTAGGCACTGATGTAACGTTCGAGGAGGCGTTTGAAAACCTGCAGAAAGGGCTCGATCGGACCCTGGAGCTCATACCAGCTCTGGGAGGCAGGCTGATCAGGTGCTCAGAGGACGAAATTGGCTACAAGAATGGTGAACTCAGCGTCGCAGTTCCCCCTTTTGGCTCTCCAGCTCGTAACCGTCTATCCTACAAGAACCTAAGTGACGTTCTTCCATCGTTTGAAACCCTTAGGAAAGGTGGCTTCGTAACATCTGCCCTTGGGGATGTGCAGGCGTTAAACCCAGGCGCATTTTTACCAATAGGAAACGACGTACTTAGTGCGCAAGCCAACTTCGTTAAGGGCGGCTGTATTCTTTCTGTGTACCTGGACCACGCCTGCCTCGACGGTTCAGGTGTTATGATCGCAATCAAAGCATGGGCAGAGAACTGCAGATATCTACAAGGAGACCGTTCAGCGTCCTGTGAGTGGTATGACCCGGAGAGCTTCAATCACAGTATTCCAGAGATTCTCCATGAGCTGGAAGGACACTCACGTCCAGTGGAGGAGATCGATGCAAGTGCGTGGGATCTTCTACGATTTTCACCGCCAGACGATGTGCTCGCAAATCAACCTACAAAATCTGGCGCGTTGCCATTGCGATATTCGGCGGAATCAATGACCCCGTTCTCTACTGGGTTCAGGATGTTGGGGGACAGGAAGTTAGACAGAACTTTGTTGTCAATTTCCCCTGAAAAGATGCAAATGCTCAAGAAAGATATCATGAGAGACTTGGACGACAAGACCGCCGTGCCCTCGACCAGCGACATTGTTCAAGCTTTTGTCTGGCGCTCAGCCTTGAGAGCCCGCTACTCTGTTGCTAAGGAGAACGGCCGAGAATTCGAAATTGACGAACGCTGCATTTTAGAAGCGGCAACCGATGGTCGACCGTACTTTTCGTCTCTAATGCCATCAACATATATGGGAAACATGCTCTACTTCAATCGCACGAGTATACCGATAGAGAAGCTCTGCAGCCCACACACGAGTATCTTGGATATTGCGCAAGTGTTGCGCAGTTCTGCCGCGCGTATCACTCCTTCATTGATACATGACGCTTTTAGCCTACTGCAATTGGTGCAGGACTATACCAAAACTTCTACTGCATCCTTGGGCCTTGACAACATGCATACGATGGTCACGAATATGATGTTATTCCCGTTGAACGAAATCAATTTCGGCGAGCGTTACTTTACCAATGGGGGATCCCCAGAGAGGATGCGGCCTCTAACAGACAGACAGGACAGGCTCCTTCGATTCATGGTAATATATCCATTGAAGCCAGATGGGGGGGTAGAGGTATCAATCGGGACTTATCCTGAAGATCGAGAAATGCTTGTACAGGACGGTGAGTTCACACGGTATGCGAACTTAGTTGACGTAACTGTCTGATATAAGAAGGAGGGAATTAGATTAGTTTTTCATAACTTATTTACTTAATATTGTAGTCACTATAGATGCTATTCACCTATTTCAGGACTCAGTTAACCTCGTCGTGCGGTTCTAGTTTCCGATGCTCTCGTTTCGGCTATACAACAACGAGAAAGCAAGTATAGAGGAGCTTCTAGGTGAGCCTAGACTAGGGCCCTGTTTAGTGATAATCGTAGAAATTTTGGTATGATGTTTGTAAGACTAGACCTTGGATCTTAGTAAGTGTTGGATATAAGGGACCGAGCATAAGGAGGAAGAAGGTTGTTATATTGAGCGAGCTACAGAGAGCGATTATATACACAACCAAGATAAGTAAGCAGATGACGTAAAGTCACGTGAGGATGTAGTTCACTCTGTACCGAGTGAACTAAGGTGCTAGGCTGACACACCCCCTAAGGTATCTATGTTAGATAGAAACCTCACACAAAATAAAGAAAGACAAGAAGTGTAAGTAAAACATATACGCGCAGCTACTATAGCTAGCTAAGAGGTATAAGACTAGAAGCGTCCTTTAGAACTGAGTAATAAATGTCCTTTAGACTAAGCTACTGTATATAATTCTTATATTTCTAATAAGAAGGCAGTTTTATAAAGCTATTAGCGGGCATATTAGTAGTAGGCTTCTATTTAATAGCGATTCTTCTAGAATCTACTTCCTAGCGGAGCCACATTTAATGTATATCGACATAACGAAGCTTTATTTAGATTCGATCGGCGTCGCCTTCTACGAGGCGTACGATCTGGGCGTTGTTACACTAGAGAGCTTTCTTAGCTTGAAGCGTAAAGCCGATATTGCGGAAGAATCGATCCCAGTATTGAAACTCGACGCCTGCAGCTGAGAGTGCGTAGAGCTCAGTCTCGGTGGTAGAGCGAGTTACTGACCGGAGCACAGTGGCTTTCCAGTCAATGGGCATGCCATAAAGCATGAAAATGTATCCAGCAGACGATCGACGAGTCTGCTCGTCATCTCCAAATGATGCATCAGCAGCACCAAAGAAGGTCGGAGTTGTTGAGTCAACCTTGGTGGCATAGATCTGAGTAGGCTCACCCCCTCGAGCACTCATGGCAAGGTATCTAGTACCGTACAGGTACTGCCATATGTGCTTGATCTTAGAGAGGTGAATTGGCCCTAGGTTTGTAAGAAATTTTGTAAGAACTAAGTAAGTATATACAACGTTAGGTCGCGTTATAACTTTAATACAGGCTAAGTTACCTATAAGATATTAGTAAATCTTAGTATCTCATAGCTTGAAGATACTATTGTCAGCCACAGTGTGGGCCTTAGGGTATATGACCCAGGTTCTATCCCATCTCTCACTCACTCACAGGCTAGTACGTACAAGGCTTAGCGCCCACAGCGCTAGCAGGCAGAGATATAGATCTTAGTTCCCGTAGCACAATATACAATACGATTCACCACATATTCTATCCTAGTGCCACTAAGAGGTTATAAGCCCTTAACCGCTCCCGCGATTATTATTGTTATTACTATTATATTTCCATTAAAGTCCTTTTTCAGCCGAAGGCTATGCAGGACTGTGGCGAAGCCGTTCTATGTATTGTTTGTTTACATTGTTTTTCTTTACTGGTGTACAGTGTGGGTGGCGGGTGGCGTAGTCCTGCTATTAGCTAGCTAGTAGCTTTAGCAGGCGCTGGTGCTAAAGAGCATTTTGGTACAGGAAGAGATGAAGCAGCGAGCTCTTTAACATAAGAGAGAGGTGATAGTGATGGTGTAGGAAATAGATATGTTTAGTCCTTTTTTTATGCAGTGACTGTCTGCTCGTTTGTCATTTGGCCTAGATGCCACTTTCTTGTTCCAATTCTAGTGCTTGTAATAAAAGCTATAGTAGCTTCTATACCAGCTCTAGTGTGGAGGAGAAGAGGTAGGGGGATTGGTCGGTGTTGGATTGTTTCTTTAAGTTGTTCTCTCTCTATCTTGTAGCGTGGGCACTCTAGGAGGAGGTGTTTTGGTGTTTGGACTTTGTAGCAGCTACAGAGGTTCGAGTCTCTCTTCTTAAATCTTTCAAGGTATGAGTTAAAGTATCCGTGTTGTAGCTTTATTGAGTAGAAGGCACTTGTTATCTCTCTTGGTAGTCCTCTAGGGGTTTTAATCGTTGAAGTTGTAGAGAGTGGGTAGGTCTTAGCGTACGAGGACCTAGATATTGCTTTCTCTCTGTATGCGATGTATTCTTGCCTTTGTTCTGCGGTCTGGATTTCCTGGATCTCTGTGCCCAGGTAGGCGCGGCTTGTCGATTCTGAGATAACTGGGTCGTCTTTCGCTGTTTCCTTCGCTAGCGCGTCCGCTTTTTCGTTTCCTTTTACATTTGTGTGGCCTGGTGCCCATAGGAGGTGAATAGTGGCTTTTCTTGTCTGAATTCGTTTTGCTGCTTTAAGGCACCTTAGCAGCCAGTATTGGCCTGGCTCATCTGATAGGCTTTTTAGCCTATAGATGGCTGCTTGGTTGTCTGCAAAGATGTTGATTTCTTGGTCTTTTTCGGCCGTTGTAGCAGCGTGTTCAAATGCCTGCGCTATGCCTTCTAGTTCCCCATTGTAGACGAGTTGGAGTGGTCCAGTATTTGTCCTTTTTAAATGGATCTCTTGCTGGGCTGCGTTGTAGGCTACTAGGCCAGCGCCTAATCCTATGCCTTTTTCAATTTGTGAAGCGTCTGAGTATATTGTAATAAAGTTGTCTTTGCTTCTGCTTTGGACGTACACTGCGTGTGCGATTGCTTCTTCTTCTTTTGACTTTTTTGACACTAAGACTGTGTAGCTAAGAGTATCCCAAGGTTTAAATCTATATGGAATAATCTTTTCAATATCCTTATTGTGTGTTGGGATGGCGTTTATAATTGTTGCTAGTTGACGGTGTTAGCCTGGTTTCTTCTGGGTGTGCAGGTTTGTAGATCTTAGCCAAGCGATGGCTTTTGGAATGGGGTGGGTGCTAGGTAGCTGAGCTGCTCGAATTGCGTATTTTCGTGTAGCTGCGTTGTCACGGTTTGGGGTCTCTACTGCTCCTGCTCTTCACCTCCTCGCGGCTACTCACCTTAGCGAGCTATGCCTATCTAGGACTAGCACTGTTTGCTGTCGCCCACCTACATATACTGTTTGTAGCCTCACACAATACAACCTCAGTTCAATCCTTCAATTCTTCCTGCACGCAATCCCTGACATATCCCGATCGGAATATAGCCGGGCAAAATGGCTGAATGGGCCGGGACAACCTGCGGTGGTTTGTAAGTCAAGCTTCAGTGCCGCATCAGCGTTCAACTCACTGTGCCAACGCCGGGCAGAGGCAGCTCCTCGTAGAAACAGGTAATCTCGATTGGCGCAAGCCCGTTCTGGCTGCGCGCACGGATCATGGTGTGGAAGTTACCCTGGATCCGCTCGAGCACTTCCGAGTCGCTTTTGAGGACCGCAAGAATCTCAGCATTCGTCTGTTTGAGGACTCCGATAGCCTTGGCCAGACTTTCCGCCCAGTATGCTAGGCCTGAGCCGTGGTGCGGTGTACCGAGAAACACAATGCCGCGACAGCAGTCAAGAACTCGCTTGATGTGTGCTTCTGGCCGTTGCTGTGCTATAGCAAGAGCCTAAGGGCGGATCAGCAGCTGCAATCAGCTGACTGTTTAGTTGGAAAGCTTACATCTTCACACACAAGACCTCCCAGGCTGTGGCAGATGAAGATGATCGGGCGGTTGTCCTGTTGCTGTGAGTCTGGCTTCATGCGCAGAACTACGGTGGGGGTATACAGTGTCATCTGCTTCTTTATAGCTAGCCACACCAGACAGCAAGTTCATCGCGTGGTTTCCAATCCTGTTCTTCGAGACCATGCCTCGCCAGTCGCTTACGTACGCGTCATAGCCAAAAGTGAGGATGCGGGCATTTGGCACTTTTGACGGCAGCAGAGTTTTAGGCCATGGCGCGGTGGCATCTTTGGCCGTCCAAGTCTTCTCTCGGTCTCCAGTGAGGCCATGTATGAAAATCAGACTGGATGGGGAAAGTCAGTGAGTTGTTGCTGTATCGCACTGCGCGTACCAAGCCGGTAGAAGCTAGCAGAGACGGTCAATCAGTTCCGATCGACTTACTCAACGATGCTGTTCTCCCCATCGTGCAAGAGCTTCAGGCCGGAAGGGAAAACCTTTCGCGAAGAAGACGCTGTCAGTGCGGACGGTGGCAGAGGCGGGTTGTCGGGCGAGGACGGGACGTCACTGGAGCCCTGTTTGCGTGAGAGCCACGACCACCTCGGCATAGTTGTTCTGTAGCGCGACTCTCTAGACGACCTCTGGGTGTGAGGCAGGCGAGCAAGATGTGTACGCGTAATGAAGGACTGAACACCTGCCTGCCATTTAATTACTGAGGGCTGATGTGCAGGTCCATCCAGAGAACTTCAGCTCCAGCAGTTGCCTAACGCGTTGGCGGGGTGTGCATAGCACGACGACCGCCAATCGCCGCCCTCCAGCCAGAGATGAGCTGCGCTGCACAGCTGCGGCTCAGCGCCTGCAGCCTGCTCACGTGTGCCGTCTCTCAGCCTGATGGACCTCAGGCAGGCTGTGACCGTCTAATCGCTCACCAACACAGTGTCGACTGTCTGCGATGTTATCTGCTTCTCCCGCTATGGAGTTCCCATCGCATCCACGCCATCCACCCGCGCAGCGGGAAGGCGGGCGATCTAGCGACGCGCAGATCCGCCAGGAAGGGTCCCGTTTCGGCGCGACCCACGCTACAAGCGGAGCCACGGTCTTCCAGGGCAACCTCGTCGGCCTTACTCTTAGTGAGCGCATTCTCACGCTGCTAGCACCTCTTTAGATCCTAGAGCTTACAACACGCAGACTCCTTAACAGCGACCCCCATCAACTTTACAGGCCACTTCGCCCACGCGGCGCTCGAGCCTGTTAAGGCGTTCGTCTCACGGAACAATCTGCACGATCAGATACACGCGCAGCTCGGCCGCGATGCTGCACACAGCAGCACCAGGAAGCTCGTGGTGTGGGGGCTCGGCGGGGCGGGCAAGACGCAGCTGGTGCTAGACTATGTGCAGCAGCACCGCGCCGAGTACCCGAGGATGTGCGCGTAATGCTCACCCCACCACATCAACAAACATTTCCTCCATAACTTCAACACGCGATATCTTACCCAATATGGATCCAATCAATGCAGCGATTGAATTTTTAGAATCGCAGCGATTGAATGCACGATCCTCGTATACAAAAGTTGCCTTCCACTTTGGTGTATCACGCCACACGCTCGCCCGCCGACATCAAGGCACATGTGACGCGTATGCCACCAAATCAATCAACCAATGACACCTTAGCCCACAACAAGAGTTAGATCTCATAAGACATATCAGACGACTGACTGAGGAGGGCTTGCCACCTAGCAGGCGGATGCTGCGAAATTTATGAACCTCAATCGCCGGGAAGCCTGCCTCAGAAACTTGGGTGACGCGCTTCCTCGCCCGTCACAAAGATGAGCTGAAGTCGCATCACGGCAAAGGGAAGGACCCTTTCCGCCACAGGGCAGATTCCCTACACAAATACAAGTGGTGGCTTTGCGATCTCGACAAAATCCTTCGCAAATACCACTGCCGACCGTCTGATATATACAATATGGATGAGAAGGGCTTCCACCTTGGTACAGGTGAAGGTAGCCACAGAGTCTTTAGTAGAGACTCATGGGAGCGAGGAGGACGTCGTCAACTCATTCAAGATGGGCCAAGGGAGTGGTTGACGGTGATAGCAGCCGTTTGTGCTGATGGGAGTGGGCCCTAGCTATTATAAAGATATATTATAAGCTCCTTTAAGTATATAGTTAAGAGAGATTTAAATATTACTATATTAAGCGGCTGTAGCGTGTAGGTTAAATAAAAAAGAAGAATAGCTAAGATTATCTTATTCTAATTATAGTAGTTAATAAAGTCTATTATTATATAGGATCTATAGCTGTTAAAGATTAAAAGGCGCTACTTTCTCTACGCCTTAGTCTTAGTAAAGCGATTAAATACTTATTTAAGCTATATAAGGCCTATGCTATTATTAGTCTAGCCTATTGGAGATAAAGAAATAAATATAGAGTGTACCCCTAGCTATATTTCCTCTACCTAGCTTAATTGGATGGTGCTGTTGGCAGACTCGTAGAGGAGACCTGGCGGCACCCATCCACAACATCAACACGCGCTCGGCCCCAACATACAGACTTGTAAAATATCGCGACGCCAACCACCATGCCCTCTACTATCACTAGAAAGTGCGCGCGCGCGTTAAACGTTCCTCCAGCCTCAAGGAAGCGATCCAGAATTTCAACGACATCGCCACCACCTCCAGAACTATTACAAGCGTGGGAGAGGCAGCAGCTCGAGTCACAACCTCAAGAATCTATTGCGGTGCCCACCGAGGGTAGCCACGCTGGCACCGGCTCCGTAGCAACAACAGAGGCAGCTAGCGATAGCTATATTGATAACGGCGGCGATGAGTTCGATGGACTTGATTGGGATCGACTTGGGCGGAGCTACATGAAGCCATTGACGCAACCCTCGAGGGCATCAAGCTGGGTATATGCACATGGATACCGCGTCATGCGTAGGGAGTAACCCACACGCATATTTTGGGTGTGTAAATACTGCCATATACATAAGGCGCCATTAGTGCTCATCGACTGCTCTAAAGCCACCTCCTCCGCTGCTGCCCATCTCCGTCAAAACGTTAAAGGCCACAACCTTTGCTCTACGGGTATCATAACACCATTAAAACGATTAAGTGGGCAGCTATCTCTCCGCGAAGCGTTAAGTAACAAGATCGAAGTCTCACAAGCTACAGCCAACGCGATGGGCAACTTCAGTGTGCAGCGCTTCCGCTACGCTTTGGTGTTGTGGCTCCTTGACAATAACCTGCCTATGGAGCTTATCAGTAGAGCGTCAACGCGCGAGCTTTTCAAGGCAGCGAGTACAGAGGCAGAGCGCGCGTTGTGGCGATCTCCACGCAGTATTGCAACCTACGCAATGCGGCTGTTCCACCTTATGCAGCCTCAGGTTATCAACGCCTTGTCGAGCGCGGCTAACAAAATACATATAAGTTTTGACGGCTGGACAACTAAAGGAGGGACGCGCGGGTTCTTCGGGATCGTTGCTCACTTTGCTACACCGTCAGGTGAGATCCAAGACCTGCCCATCGCGCTGCCGCAGCTCAACGGCGCTCACACCGGCGAGGCGATTGCAACAGCTGTTGTTGCAACGCTAAAGGCATATGGGATTACGTCAGATACGCTGGGTTACTTTGTACTTGATAACGCTAGCAATAATGACACCACGATCGCAGCGGTGGCGCGCGAGTTTAACGACTTCAATCCGACGCAGCGCCGCCTCCGCTGTGGCCCTCATAAAATCAATCTCATCGGTCAAGCACTCTTCTTCGGCAAGGATAAGGAAGCCTACAACAACGACGCCGAGCAGGTGGAGGAAGAGGCGCTCATGCAACAGTGGCGAAAAAATGGCGCTCTTGGCACGCTGCTCGCCGTCATCAACTATATCAAAACCCCACAGCAGCACCAGCTTTTTGCTGACTGCCTGCTTGCCTCCAACAACGACCTGCCCGTCAGCGCTCGCGTTAAGATACTACGGCCGATCAAACCTATTATTACACGCTAGAACTTATACTACAACGCCCTTAAGCGCGTAATTTATCTTAAAGGCGGCTTTAATCTATATATTAAAAAGCACGTAAGCCGCGTCGCCTACGAGGAGCGGCGTGGCACCAAAAATGATACACCAGCGTAGATAAGATCAGGCGGGCTACAAGCAGCTAATTAGGCGGTGATTACTAAGTATTAACGCTGCCTAGAGCCACTCAAAATCACTACTAAAAGGTTAGAGGGTCGTAGCAAACACTATAGCAGCAACTTTAGCGCGATCTATAAGATTATACCTATTTTTAAGTACTTACTCGATCAACTTAAAAAGCTAGCTAAGCCGTACGCTAAAGTGGTTTTTAACGCACATGAGGAGGCGCCTTCAGGCAAGTATTACACCTATTTTTTGCGCGTTTCTCGCTAACCTCAATGCGTAGATCACCTTCATATAAACCTCCGCAACGCTTGGCTAAAGGCCGAGGAGTACTATAGCAAGCTTGGCGACTCACCAGTATACTACGCTGCTACCTGCCTCCACCCGTACTATAAGTACTACTGCGAGAACTCATGGGAACACAAGGATGGCTGGCTACGCGCTGCAAACGCTGGTTTTCAAGAGTTGTGGAGGTTATACAAAAAGGCGCCGCCTAGTCCTCCACCTCAGCCAGCTCGTACAGGCGCTATCGACGACGTGATTGAGGCTCTCACTATGCGCCGCAACTGCGCCAGGAGCAACGGGAGCGATGAGTATGATCGCTGGCGTGAGGAGGAGCCGAGCTGGAGTACAGCAACATATCACGCCGATGGTAACGCTGTCCGATACTGGATGACGATGGCGCCAAAATACCCCCAATTAAGCCGCTTTGCAATCGATATACTGACCATCCCAGCATCTAGCTGTGAGTGCGAGCGACTATTTAGCGAGCTTGGCGATTTATTGGAGTCAAAGCGCCGCGCTATTGGCAGTGAGCTGCTCGCTGCCCTCCAGCTTATACGCTCCTGGACCCGCGCCGGATACACCTATGACGACGCCAGGCGTGGCAACGACGACGGCGGTAACAGCAATATCGACGATGAGGAGCTCGCCCGCGAGTACGGTATACAAAACTGGGTGGAGGATGATTATAGCGGTACCTGAGGCGTCGAGCAGCCGCCAGAAACTCAACACCAAAAATGCCAAGACTTCTATACAACACCAAATATTTGCAAATATACCAAACATGGCTTCTCGAACAACCAAACAAGCAAGCAAATACGCTCTCTCCGCCAAGCCTCTACCAAACAAGCAAGTATGGCGGCCTATACTTGATTGATTTGTTTGTTGCGGAGTGTGACATACACTCTTTCTGTTGGTAGGCCATGTACGATCGTACGGGTGATAACAACAATGAGGTTCTTCTAGTGACTTGGTATCGGTATGATTCATCTATGAACGTGGGTGCTACGAAGGTATATCTAAGCTCGGCGCGAGTCGGACCGAAGTAGGATCGAGTCGGCTCTTAGGCGAGTATTGAGCAGCCAACGTCTCTACCAATACTCACGATCCGACACTTTCCTAGTTTTCTGTCCACAATACCAGCACCCGACCGTGCGACATTGGTCTACACAAGATGGACTGAACGAACCAACGGGATCTTTGATAATTTATTTCCGTGAAAAATTGATTCAAACCTATTTTTATGATCAGTCTAAGATTTTTCGATATCTTATCTCGATTTAAGAACTTTTACTACATAGCCTCACTGGTGGGATATCTACTGGCATTAGCTTCCAGCGATGGAGCGGTGTGGGTGTTGATGCGTTGTCACGTATCGCAGAGATTGCACATGCGGAATGAATTTGGGGATTGAACTGTATTAATAGCCCGAGGATGTAGTGAAACAAAGCAGAGAGTATGAAGTGTGTTGAGGTGAGTGGATAGTCCACCGATACCTCTCTTGTGATCGCGCGTAGCTAGTGGCTTGGCAGCCTTTGAGAGCTTCTTGAAGGCTCTTACGCGCCTTCATACACATCACATGATGCTTACTACTTATGCATTCCATCAAAGTGTATTATGTGTTCTGCTGTCGTGGCTATTTTGTGTATAGTAACAGGTATGTCTGTTTACTTGAAGTATCGCTAATAATGATAAGTGTGGGAATTGTCACAGACAAAGCGGTGTACTGTTGCTGGTACGGACAGAGCTGTGTACCGTTGCTGGTACAGACAGAGCTGTGTACTGTGGTTGGTACGAACCAGGCCGAGCAACGTCCGTGGGGATCCGACAACCTATATAGCAGAGATAGCTTTGAGGAGGGAACACGAGATAATCGAACAAAAACATCGTACAGAATGCATTCATAGCTATCGTTATTTCCTTTCACTAGTGAGCCTTCCAACAATAAGGGTAGAAGGTGCTTATGGAGAGGAGAGAAGAGCACTAAGCCAACACACGTGGCAGACGTGATATACTGTTGTCGCACAGTTGGGTGCGGGTATTGTGGACAGAAAAACTAGGAGAGAGTGTATGTTGTACAGTCGCTTGCACTTGCAGTTTCCGCTTTCTGCACGCCGCTCAGCTTTCATCCCACGCTGATCCCTGTCTCGCTTACCACGCGCCTTCCCCAAACAGCTCCCGCTCCGGTAGGTAAAGCATCTACCTGTCTCGCTTGCAAAAACGCTTTAGTCTCCTACCTACATTGATTAAGACGTCATGCAACGTCCTTTCTGATAATCACCAGGACTTGGAAGCACTGATAATCTTAGATATTGCTATCCTGCGATACCTTTCTATTTTGCTTATGTGCTGTTGCACAGTATTACTACTACTACTGAAAAATGTTCTTTACGTACTTGCGTTATCGAAGTTTCGAAGTTTTATTCTCCTCAGGCCGTGGCCCGGACAAAGGAACATCTTCGATAGCTCGCAGCTGAGTACGCTGAAGGCTGCTTGCTCGGGGTCTAGATACCGCAAGTATCTTGGCTTCAAGCTGTCTACACCTCTCGCTCGACTGGCCAAGGATGCCCTGTAGCCCAGGTAGCGCTCTTGTATACATGTCCTTTGCTTCAGCATGCTTCCCTTGCTCAACGTACAGGTCACCTATGTTCCCTAACGTGTTGAGTGCAGGTCTGTATTGTTGAACATCCGCTTCACCGAGTGCACCCTCATACCCTTGAAGCGCCCGCGTGTACATCTTCTCTGCCTCTGCCAACTTGCCTTGGTGTGCGTAGAGGTTGCCCAGGTCATTGACTGTGTTCAGCGTCGACGTGTGCTTGGGGCCCAGTGCCTCCTCACGCCCTTGCAGCGCCCGCTCGTACATCTTCCCTGCCTCTGCCAGCTTGCCTTGGTCCTTGTAGAGGGTGCCCAGGTTGTTGACTGTGTCCAGCGTCGACGTGTGTTTCAGGCCTAGTGCTTCCTCCTTGCCTTGCAGCGCACGCTCGTACATTACCTGTGCCTCTGCTAGCTTCCCCTGCCCTTGGTAGAGAGCGCCTAGGTTATTTACCGTGCTCAGCGTCGATTTTTGATTGTGGCCGAGCGCTTGCTGCATTCCATGCAGCGCCCGCTCGATCATCTGCTTTGCCTCTGGTAGCTTGCCTTGGCTTGCGTAGAGAAGGCCCAGGTTGTTGATCGTGTCCAGCGTCGACGTGTGCTTGGGTCCGAGTGCATCCTCGTACCCTTGCAGCGCTCGTAGGTAAATCTTCTCTGCCTCTGCCAGCTTGCCTTGGGCTGCGTACAGATGGCTCAGGTTGTGCATTGTGTCTAGTGTCGATGTGTGCTTGGGGTCCAATGCTTCCTCGTAGCCTTGCAGCTCTCGCTCGTACATCTGCTCTGCCTCTGCTAGCCTGTCTTGCTTCACGTAGAGGTTGCCCAGGTTGTTGACTGTTTGCAGCGTTGACGTGTGTTTCAGGCCTAGTGTTTCCTCCTTTCCTTGCAGCGCTCGCTCGTACATCTACTCTGCCTCTGATAGCTTGCCTTGGTCTACGTAGAGGCTGCCCAGGTTGCTGACTATGTCCAGCGTCGACGTATGCTTGGGCCCGAGTGCTTCCTTATGCCCTCGCAGCGCCCGCTCGAACATCTTCTGTGCCTCTGCCAGTCTACCCTGGTCTCTGTAGAGGGTGCCCAGATTGTTGACTTGGCCGAGCGTCGATGCATGCTTTTGGCCAAGTAATCCCTTGTACCCTTGTAGCGCCCGCTCGTACATCTTCTCTGCCTCTGTTAGCTTGTCTTGTTGTTGGTAGAGAAGACCAAGCATGACGCAGCTGTCAAAGAAAACCTCTCTGTCTTTGGCAGTGTTCACTTCTGCTCTATAGCTGCTGTTGCCATCAATGAATAGCTCTGCCTGGCTACTATTAGCGTGTTCAGAGCAGGCTTGAGCGTGAGGAAGAAGCCGACGCTGGAGAGCTGCCCACTCACTCTTCCATTCGCCGGGTACAGCCCCCCCAACGAGTACCACTGCAACTCGACCTAGCTTCTTTACTGATTGCTTGTCTTGATAGTGATATGCCCACCGGTGCACCACGGGATGTGTCGCGTAGCTCTCTGTCGCTTCCACCTCCTCGACGAGCGAGTAGTTGCGCAGCACCTGCATCGCCCGGCTGAACGCTACCTCTTTGCGCGCAATGTCCCCAACCGACACTGACAGCATCCTTGCAGCACCTGCTGAAGCCTCGCAAGCTGCCGCGAACAGCCCGTGCCACAGGTCCTTGTTGTCGAGAAACGACCACAGCAGCAGCAGGTTGGCTGTGTGCTCGTACTTGTCGCGGATCGCCTGGTACGAGATGGCCCACGTCGTCCACACGCTGCGGTCTTGGTAGTCTTGCAGCGGCGGATCTATTACACCGTCCACCTTCATCAACTCGCCCCACTGCTGCTCGTAGAAGCGCAAATACATCTTTAGCCCCACTCCGCTCTCCTGCAGATATGCGCCCGCCTGAGCAATCGCTAGTGGTAAGCCATCGAGCAACCGCAGTAAGCGGTCGCTTTCGGCTACGTCTGGTCATCTTGTCAGTCATGGTACTTCACGTCTAATTATCAAGCTTTGCCATACCGTGCGACTTCTTGTACCATGTCTGCAAGATAGCCCGCCCTTGCTCGTCGTTGACCCTGCCTAGCTGCTGCGATTCGCCTAGCTGCTCGAGCTTCGCTAGCCGCGTTGTGATCAGCACCGACCCGTGGTCGGCGCCAGACAGGTAGCCCCTCACGTCGTATGCACCTGGATCGCCGCCTCGCTTGCTGCGCTCTCGGCCGACGTTGTCGAAGATGAGCAGCCATGCGCCGTTGTCTGGTCGCGCAAGCCAGCCCATCACATCTTTTACCACCGCGTCTACGTCCGCGCCGCTGTCTGTAGCATAGCCCCTGCTCGCCTCAGGGATCTGGCCCTTAGATATCCTGCCCGCGCAGCTGGCGATGCTCCGCTTCAGGCTGTCCTCGCTGCGCCCGTCTAGCCACAAGACTGCACTAAACCGCAGATAGTGTCGTCGCGCAAACTCCACCACCAGCTGCGTTTTGCCCATGCCGCCAAGGCCGTGCAGCACGTGGATCTTCTGTCGACCGCCTGATGCGCGTTTGGGCAGGAGTGCTTGCTCGAGCTTCGCCATCTCTGCTGGTCGGTCCACAAACTGGCTCACTCTTGGCACGCCCTCGAGGCTGAAGACGACTTGGTACTCTCCAAAGTCTACACATCGTTTAGCTATATCTCCTCCAGTAACGTCGACATGTCAAGACTAACACGCTCTGCCCGCGATGCTGCCCGCACACGCCTGCATCTGCGTGTGCACTGCCTGCGTCCCAATGTACCTGCGCGTCGCTGCCGCCATCTCCTTCACCTTCTTCGCCTCCTCCAGCCCGATGTCCTCCAGCCCGCGGTCCACGTTGAAGCGGTAGTACCGCCCCGTGCTGTCTAGCACCGGCCGCTCGCGCTGGAACCGCTCTGCCGTCACCTCCGTCTCCGTCGCGATCGCCACCAGCGTCGCGCCAATGTGCAGCACGTCGTCCTTGAAGGGCTTGAGCGACGGCACCCCCGTCCCGATCGACACCAGGCACTTGACCCGCCCCTCCAGCGGCTCCTGTCCCCACGCCAGCTGCGTTTGGTCCCACACCTCCCGCACCGGGTTGTTCGCGCCCGTCGCCCCGTCCACGAGCTCTTCGCCAAACCGTCCGACTGCGATCGGGTCGAAGAAGGACGAAGCGGCCGACGTCGCTCGGCAGGCCTCCCAGATCGTCACGCTGTTCAGCAGATCGCTGCTGCCGCGCGGGGTGCGGTAGCTCGAGAGGCAGACCGTCTCGCTGGTCTCCTTGCTCGTCGCACACACGAAGCTGCGCATGTTAGCATACAACATGCTGGATATATCGCTCGACATACACTTTGCATGTACTGTTGGACTCGTCTTTAAGCAGCGCGTCCTCTGGAAGGCCCTGCTTTGCGACTACTTCTCTCACCGCTCGCGCCAGCTCCTCCGAGTCGAAGCGACCCTGGATCTGGCCCTTGACTGTGACCCGATGTCGCGTCTTGCGAAACACGCGCTCTGAGAGCTTCAGGTACGCGGCGATGCACTCTGCCACGCTCATCCGCAGCCGGCCCAGCATGACGGCGATGAGCCTGAAGCGTCAGTGGAAGAGCTACAGTACACGTTCTACAATATATCATCCACCCGCCAGTGCTGGTCCCGCCGATCATATCGAAGTAGTCGCACGGCTTCGGCGGCGCTTCTGGGTCGACGGCCTCCATCAGCTGCTCGAGGATCATCAGGGCAGACAGGCCGCGCACGCCGCCGCCGTCGAGGGCTCGTAGGCGGGGCTCGCTGCCGGGCATCGTCGGAGGAGGTGGCTGAAGGAGGTTGAGACTATACAGCTCAAGCTGTCGTGGAGAGCGCAGCGCTTAAGTTATGGTCGAGTGGCGGTGTTGAGCCTCCATCGCGGTGACTGCCTCAAGAGACCAAGGCTGAGGCAGTGTTTCCGCCCCCATTGCGTACGGCTGAGCTGGCTGGCTGGCTGGCTGGAGTGCTGGGGTTCGGCTGACCACCATCCTGCAGCAGGCCTCCTGCAGCAGGCTTCTTGCAACGTGCGAGCGCTTCTTATATAAGCACACCGAGAAAGTCGTAGCAGGGGCGGGTCCACAAGCTGAACAAGCTCTTGACAATCTTGTGAAAGGTGCAAAGCCGCCGTCGCGACCCTAGCAGAGGCGCACCGAACATCAACTTTTCCAGGTCACGAAAAGGACGATATCTATCGATTCTTCATGCAACTACAGCAACATCCTTTCTGTTGCTGCTGCGGCGAATCGACTTGAAAGGGCTAGTTTAGTCCCCAAAACTTTGAGGGTCAACATGTGCGACAGTTATTACCTAGTGGTGTTGGGGTACCTGGACGCTGAAGCCAGTAGCAATGCCCCACGACCCCGCCGTCTGAAGGCGACTCCACTAGAGCATAATCTGACGCCAGGACCGCCCTTGCCATTACAGTGTTCGCTCTATGGGACGTTGCACAGAGACTGTCAAGGCGCATAGGTTCTGGCGCACTACTACTGCTAGTTTTATCACAGTCTGACCTGATTTCACGATGTGAACGTGTGAGGGTTCGACGCGTGACATCACGACTGAGAGCTTCACATTGGCGCTGCAGAGAATGCGACAGTGCGCAATGCCCGAGCTCACAAAGTGCCTAGTGGTATTGTAATACCCGAGGCACAGCCAGGCACGAGCGAGGTATACTGTAAATGCAGTTCGTCGATTCCTTCCATGCTTGACCTGCAGCGTTCCCTCTTGCCAGGATTCGAAAACTCTGGAATGATAATGATTTACAGTTGCAGAAACATCCGAGGCGCTGCACTGCAGCCATCTCGATCTATCACAAGCACCTTATCTTGATGGGGTGATTTTAAAGGTTGGGGTGGCTTCGATCTTGAGACAAAGGTGGATCAAGCTGAGGGTACCCAGACAGCCAATCGCCGATTGAGAAGCGCCGCAAAATCGGCCTCCGCGCGTGTCTTCTCCAATGCACACTTCGTCCGATCGGCTCACGCATTAGGATTGATAACTGATGGTATGAAACATCTATAGAAACCGTGATGTATACCGGTGATGAGCTTGGAGTGAACACTTGTTGTGAGTGGAGGGCTTGGTGATTCTGAAGGCTGGACGCGCGCGAAGTGGTGAAACTTTTATGCCGTCTTGCGAGAGATTTGCGATCAGCACCGGACTTCGTTGCATTATTGGATCAGGGTTATCGTGCAGGCTCAAATGCATCCAGAGCTTCGCCTTCAGCTTGACCTACCTCCACTGGGGATGATTGCGGCGTCATGACGTATGTGGTGGCTGAAGTGGCTCATGAGGCCTAGCGGTGGCTGGTAAGGCGCTTGGCAGCGCTGCGAAGGCCTACATCGGCGGCAGCTCTTCCCAAACCAACCCAAGCACAACTATCAGCTATCAAGGTCACGACATACCAAGTTGTCGCAGCATCCTCGCGACATGCAGCGGTTCTGCATTTTCATTCTCACGATATCGTACTTGCTGGCGGGGTCGCTGTAGTAGCTTGGCATGCCCGCGGGCGCGATCGTGTTGCTTGGTCAACCGTACACCCTCAACCCGGCGGCCTTTGGGCAACGAAACCTCCTACACGCTCAACGACAAGAAGGCCATGCCGTACGCTCGCCCTCCCGCCCCGCCGCCCTCACTACCCAAGTTACCGCGACGCCATCACATCCTCTTCCGCCACCCGGGCTACGACGATAGCAACAACGTCCTCTTCAAACTTTATGCCATCGATGCGGCGACGGACGGCACCCACAACGGCGAGGAAGGGGCTTCTCAGCGGCCCGGAACTTCAGGCCTCTTTGCGCAATTCGCACTCGACGCCTGCGCGATAATCGCAGGCAATCGGTTCAACGGCTGGCTTTCGACATCACGCAACCCCGATGAGGCGCGCGACACCCCAGTCGATGCTGGCAGCACATTGGTCGCACGCAGCTATTACTATCACCTCGACCGCGACGAAGAAATCGATGGACCTGATGGACCGTATCGCATCGTCCCCAATTTTCGCGAATGGCGTTTTCCGCACGGACAAATCCCTACCCACTGGGAGCAGCTTCCAGAAAACCCGACATCCCAAGAGTCGACCGTTACACGCTCCAATCTCACATTGGCTTTGAAAGTGCGCGATGGCACCTGTCGTATAAGTGGTTATACAGAAGAACTGCAGGTTGCGCATATTGTACCGCAGGCTGAACTAGATTGGTGGATGGCCAACAGCATGTCTCAATACAATCGCAGTTTGACCAGCAGCATGGACGATACGGGCAATGCGATGCTCTTGCAAGCTAGCCTTCACATTGCCTTTGACAGCCCCCGGTTCGTCTTTGTGCCGAAGCCCTCAGGTAACGACAGTGAGATGCGGTTGGTCCTCCATCTGCTCGAGCCTTCAGCAGAGTTTGAGCACCTTTACCACAACCGTGAGCTGCACCCGTCAGACGTCGGCGTTGAAATGCTGTTCGCGCGCTTCGCATGGACGCTGTTCCCACTACTGGAAGCTTTCCTTTCGTGTAAAGAGAACCGCCGCTTGACTGTTCGCACTACCTCCCACGACCAGATCCTCGATCGTGGATACTTTTCGGCCGCCGCCTGCGAGCGGTTCTTCTCGTCAAGTAGAAAGCGGTCGGTAAGCCCTAAAAAGCGGAAACCGGACGAGGGCGCGATTGACAGCCATGGTGTTGTCGATGTTGACATCCGCAAGCACATCCAACGTCCAGATGACACAAACAGATCTGCTTCTGCACCAAACCTCCGGAAACGATCGACCGGATGCATAGATGACGAACCCCCTACGCCGTGTCGAACGCCCGGAAGCAATAAACGACGGAAAGCGTCACCCGTTCCTGAACAATCGTCATTTTCATCCACGGTATCACCAACGTCACCGATCGAATGCTCTACCTACTCCGGTGACGATGCCGAAGGATCATGTATGATAATATCTCATGACTCGCCATTAGCACAAAAATGGCTGGAGAAAGAACGCGAGCGCTCCGATCCCGAACATACTTGGACAGAGGAAATGCACTGGGTACGAGAGGTGTGGGCCGGCAAGACTATGGCCAGCCATGAGGTTCCGCGGTTTTGGGATCTGAGCGGATATGAAGTGAGGGATACAGGAGAGGCGGCCGGGTAGGTGGACTACACCAATCGGACACTCGGCTTGCGAGCACTTCCGCGGTGTACTTTGCTTATGCTATCGTCACGCTTTTGGGTACCATTGTCAGAGGGGTGTTACTAGGTTCGACTGTTTACAAGATACCCATAACCTGTTTTATCAGTGAGCACCCCACCTCAGTGAGCGCCCCACGAACATCAGCAAGGGGTACGCGCAGCGACGTAGCTCAGCACCACAACAGAAGTTTTGTACTCTTACAACAGTATAGTATTATTCAGAAGCGTCGCTATTGTTTATGTCCTCAATTTCTACCTTGCAAGTGCGAGAGTTGTGCCCAATCTCACCGCAACGGCCGCAGCGTCGCCCTGCGCGCACCCTCTTCGCCGGCTCCTCACCCTCCTCACGTCTGCCACCCTCCCTTTCAGCAATTTAGTCTAATACCTCGCCGACTGTCAATGTCTCCTCTGCCCGTACGTAGCGTCTCTTGCGACTTTAACGCTTTGTTGCTGCTCCAGTAGCAGTATTAAGGCGCACTATCTCTGCGCGCATCAACACCATCTCATGAGCCATCTGCTGCGCGCCTTTTGTCAGCTGCCGCACCTGCTCATCAAGTGAACTTGCTGGAGACCCTCGATGGATTTTCATCCTGTTCTGAACCAGCGTTGATTGCACCTCCATTTCTTTGGCGTTGCGTGGTGTTTTTGCCTCCCAAGCGGCGTCAACTTGCTGTGGTGGAGTTTGCGTACGCAGCTGCACATCCAGCTTCGATAACACAGCCTGTGGATTATGTGGAGACAATCCAGCGCCTCGAAACCCTGCGCAAGCATCCTCTCTTGTGAACGCCTTCTCAAAAGCTACTTTAAAGGCTGGTAAGAAGGTCTGTTTGCTGATGTGGTTGATGCGATCGCGTGCCAAGGCTGAGATCTGATCACCGTACGCGCGCTTTAATGGCGAGAAACAGGCGACGTTAAGCGGCTGTAGGAGGTGCGACGAGTGTGGAGGCATACAGAGGGCAATAATCTTCTTCTCCTTGCAGCGATCCTGGAAATCTATCGAGCAATGGCTCTCGTGGCCGTCAATAATTAGCAGCCTATACACTCCTACAGGCCTCGCATGAGTATCAAAGTTGTCAGCCACCGTGTGGACCTCAGGGTATATGACCCAGGTTCCATCCCATCTCTCACTCACTCCAGGCTAGCACGTACGAGGCTTAGCGCCCACAACGCTAGCCGGCAGAGATATCTCTCTCACTTTCCGTAGTCCTAATACAACACGATTCACCACATGTTCTATCCCAGTGCTACTAACAACCAGGAAGTGAATAAATTCTACAGTACGTTCTGGGCCTGATTTCAGGAGACGGTCTAGAAAGCTTGGATTAAGTAGGAAATGATTCTTTTGGAATGAACTGAAGATAGGGATGTCTAGTTAGTCGTATGTTAGTTTCGGATGTGGTAGGGACCAAGCAGAAGACATGAAAGAAGGTAGAAGGTTGTTATATTGAGGGAGCTAACGTGTCTCACCATGTAACACCCAGGCCGAAGGCCTGCAGTTGGAAAGATTTGGTCCCAACATGTTTGCTTCTTGCACTCGCGCCTTGGCTAAGGTACCTGCTCTTAATCTGCGCTTTGCGCAGGGGAAGACGGGCAAGAATTATTCCCTTACTACCACCCTACCTAGTGTAGTAATACAGAGCCATCCTCCACTATTCTCTTGCAGTGTGAAGCAAATACTATTGCCTATAACTGCCCCTTACACACCACTCCTCGGCCCGCCCCACTAAAATCGCGACGCGTTTTCTTACAGTAACTCTACAACCACGCAATAAAAAATATAGAAAATAGATCTATTAGATGCGCGCTATCTAGTAATACACTGAGTCCGTTTATGGCCTTTTTCGTGGCAATTAGTGCAGGTTGGTGTGTTACACGGGGGGGTATGCTATACTTCTCTGGACCTGATCCGGGTTAGGGCAGGCGAGCTATGCGTATAGCTACGTGCGGTTTGTCTGGCGACTAAGTGGGATAGTAGGTATTTAGGGTAATAATAATCTAATTCTATAAATAATAGAATAACTAGTTTATAATCTAGATAAAAGATAAAACTATAAGAGTTAACTATAATAAGAGAAATAATAAAACTTTTCTATTTTTATATTCTTACTACTATATCCTATATTCTCTCTAGTATCTCTTAGATACATCTTTCTGTAGGAGGTTTAGGAGGTACTAGTATCCTATATACCTCTAGTATCTCTTTCTTAGCGGGATGTTCTGTCTTAGCGGGAGGCTAGGTCACGTGACCTGCGTGCCCCACGCTGAACATTATCCTTCGTCGTGTGCGACAGCTGGCCTCCAGCGTCGCTTCCCTTGAAAGAAGGATTCGACCTACTGTTGTCTGTAACATGGTGGTGCATGCACCCATTGTGAAGGTTATCCTTAGATAATGTTACACGGGGGGGTATGCTGTACTTCTCTATACCTGATCCGGGTTAGGGCAGGCGAGCTATGCGTATAGCTACGTGCGGTTTGTCTAGCGACTAAGTGGGATAGTAGGTATTTAGGGTAATAATAATCTAATTCTATAAATAATAGAATAACTTACTTATAATCTAGATAAGAGATAAACTTATAAGAGTTAACTATAATAAAAGAAATAATAAAACTTTTCTATCCTTATATCTTTATTACTATGTCTATTGCTATCCTGTCTATTACTACTATCCCTAGGATGTTCATGATTGTAACACCCAGGCCAAAGGCCTGCAGTTGGAAGGATTTAGTCCCAACATGTTTGCTTCTTACACTCGCGCCTTGGCTAAGGTGCCTGCTCTTAACCTGCGCTCTGCGCAAGGGAAGACGGACAAGAATTATTTCCCTTACTACCACCCCACCTAGTGTAGTAATACAGAGCCATCCTCCACTATTCTCTTGCAGTGTGAAGCAAATACTATTGCCTATAACTGCCCCTTACAATAAGACTATCTTTAGTATTTTTCTTTAGGCCTACTTTAAAAACTATTTAAAGTGCTATATTATTCTAGTTAATCTATATTTATAGTTATTTAAACTCTACTATATATACTGATACTAATAAGATTTACCTTAGGTAAGTAATTTTTTTTAGTCTAGTTTTTTGTAAAGGGCTACGCCTAGGTACTACTACTTCTCTAGTCTAGGGCTAGTGCGACCGGCTAGCGTAGAGGTAGCGCAGAGGATAAGTACCGTACGGAGGTGGAAACCTACGCTTCTTTTCTCTACCTTTCTTATTCTATACATAGGAGCAAATGCATACTCGTTAATAGGCCTCTTTCTACCTATTATATTATAAGAAAGGTTACTTTTACTTTACTCTTCTTTTTTATACGTAACGAGTTAGAATTAAGAATAGCTACTTATTAGTGTTATAAGTTAGTAAGAATCTACCTATATAATATAAGTATAGGTAGATAATAATATAATAAACTAGGAAGAGTTAAGAGGAGGCTAGAGAGACCTCCCCCTAGAAAAGAACTATACGCTTAAAGTAGAGAAGTTTTAAGATTATATATAATAACTATAAAGTAACCTAAACTAAGTAATCTAGAAATAATAGTTATACGCTATATTAAGCTAGTAATTTTAGGCTCTAACTTAAATTATTAAAAATTAGAGAAGAATACTAAGTATACAAAGTCTAAGTAGGACTACCCTACCTACTATATTAATATTAGGCTGAAGTTAAAAGCCCGTACGATATAAGAAGCTACGCCTACTAGATGTAGAGGTCTTTAAGAAGGGTAGTTACGAGGACTACACCTAGTAGAAGACACGCGTGCAAGCGAAGCTCTTTGTAGACTAACGAGCTTACCTAAGCGAGAGTAATTAAGTTTACTATGTAGTCACTTATATAAAAGGATAGGCGTTTACTGCCCTAAGAACGTACGTTATAGCGTTAATAGAGAGAAGGTCTAGCCTCTTACTATAGAGTTTGTAGCAATAGCTAGATAGGTTCTTTATTAACCCTATAATTAAAGAGAAGGCGATATAGTTTCTCTATATAATAAAGTAGAGTAAAGAGGACTTTATCCTCTATATATAATTCTTTAATCTTAAGTTCTTAGAAGTAGGTCTAGATAGCGCAAGTAACGCGCAGAAGATTAATTACTTTAAGAACTCGCTAAATAGGAGACTACTACGCTACTAAGTAGGTTATTAACCTCCTACTAGAGAGACGTATGAGCAGTTTGTCTAGAGGATGCGTGTCACTTAGGAGAATCTAAAAGCTATAGATTAGTCCTCTCTTAACTACACACCCCGTATAACCTCGCCCCTATAAACCTATTACTATAATAATGCAATAGATTAGACCCCTACTATTAGAGCAATGAGATCCTGTATGCCACGCGAGTACTAGGGTACAAGAGAAGAGATCTAGTTAAGGAAAGAGAAAGGAACGTGTTTGCGATATAGTCAGCCTAGGCACCGCGTTGCTTAGTACTAGGGGAAGCTAAAGAGATTAGTCTCTCGTATAAAGAGAGACAACGCACAACTAAAAATAGCTACCCTCTCTACTAGTAGATATTCTAACTTAGATAAGTTAAGAAAAGAAGAGCCCTAGCTAAAAGGCGTAAGCTAGGGTAACCTAAGTATAGAGTTTAAGAGACTATACAACTAATAAAAGAAATTCTTCTCTAGCTAGCTGCAATAAAACTAATGTCTATTAATATTACTATTAATAAAACTAAGCACGCTACCACTATAATAGATAATAGCTGTTATACTTATTTAATTATTTTAGAGCACGTTATACAATTAAATAACCTACCGCGCATTAAGATACCACTAGTAGTAGTAGAGGGAGTAAATAAGTAGAAGAGTGTAGTTAATATAATCACAGAGTTCACACTCGATATTAGAGGCCTAAAGCAGAAAGCAGCTACGTACGTTATGCCCTCAGCGTACGGCCACGATATCATCCTTAGGAAGACTTGGTTGGAACGCGTAGGGGGAGTTATCAATAGCGGGAAGCGCACCCTAACTCTAGCTAAGTACGGCTTCTCCGTACAGAGCACGGAAGCCCAGAGGGAGTTAGCGAGACAACTTCCAATCTCTGCGGCGACCTTCCAGTTCCACGTACGGCAGAACAGGAAGAGTAAGGACAAGGTGGAGATCTTCGCAGCGAGCCTAAGGGACATTGAGAAGGCCCTACAGCCAAAAGTCCCCCTTACTAAGGAGGACGTACGGAAGAGACTCCTAAGGTACCTCTAAACGTATTAGGATGTTTTCCTACTAAAAGAAAGAGAAGATCTGCCTTTACTAAGAGGCTCTTATATTAACTACTATATTAAATTAGAGCTATAAGAGGGAAAGAAACTAAAGATACTATATAGACCGCTATATAGTATGTTAAGAGACGAACTCTTAGTTCTAAGGAAAACCCTCTATAAGCTTCTAGACAAGGGTTTCGTACGAGCGAGTAGCTCCCCTGCGGCTGCACCAGTCCTCTTCGTACGGAAACCAGGAGGAGGACTAAGATTCTGTGTCGACTACCAGGCCCTAAACGCAATTACGAAGAAGGATCGCTACCCGCTCCCCCTTATATGAGAGACTCTATATTAGATTAGACAAGCGAAGTGGTATACTAAGCTAGACGTTATAGTAGCCTTCTATAAGATTTGTATTATAGAGGGATAAGAGTAGATAACTACTTTCTATATAAGGTTTAGCTTATATAAGTAGTTAGTAACCCCCTTTAGCCTTATAAATATACTAAGTACTTTCTAGTAATATATAAATTAGACGCTGCGCGAGTTCTTAGATGACTTTGTCTTTACCTACCTAGACAATATTATTATCTATACAGATAGTTCCCTCTCTAAATACTACGCCTATATATAGACGATTCTTAATCGCCTAAAGGAGGCTAGCCTATAGCTAGAACTAAAGAAGTGCGAGTTTAATATGTAACGTACGAAATACCTTAGCTTTATTATTAAGGTAGGAAAAAGTATCTTAATAGACTCTTAGAAAATTAAGGCAATCTAGAACTAGTAAGCTTCTACTATAGTGCGTAGCGTATAAGGTTTTATTAGATTTACTAATTTCTACTAGAAGTTTATTCTATATTTCGCGCGTCTCTTAGAACCTCTTATATAGCTTATAAAAAAGAATACTAAGTTTATTTAAAGCTAAGAATAAAAAAGAAGCTTTTATATACTAAAAGAAGCCTTCTTTTTAGATAAAGTTTTAATACCTTTTAACTCTAAGAGATATATAGTAGTAGAATATAACTCCTCTAGTTATATACTTAGCAGTACTTTATTATAGGAGAATAGTAATAGTACTTTATATATAGTAGCCTACCTATTAAAGAAATTTCTAAGTTATAAAGCTAACTACCTAATATATAATAAAGAACTCTTAGTAGTTATCTACTATCTAAAAGAATAGGACGCTAAGCTATAAGGCGTATAAGAGTTTAAAGTTATTATAGACTATAAGAACCTAGAATACTTTACTAAGAAGTAGAAGATAATAGAGCGACACGTACGATGGTCTGTAGAGCTGTCTCGATTTAGCAACATGCGAATCCGCTATCGCCCTGGGAAGGAGAACGCACGAGCTGACGCGCTCTCTCGACGAGACCAAGACTTACCACAAGACGACCTAGACGATCGCGTTAATACGAGAGAATTTGTGATGCTTGCTCCTGCGCAGCAATAAGAAGTGATAGGGATATTTCCTATACAAGTAGATTAGGGGCCACTTATATCGCCAACCCTACCACAAGCACTAAATAAAGAAGAACTCCTTAGCCGCCACTAGGCTATAGTAGTAATAGAAGACGTTATGTACTAAGAAGTGCTATAAGCTGTACGGGAGGGGTAACAGTCCCTGTCTACGACTAGAAAGATAGCTATATCCCTTAGCGACTACTCGGTCGATAGTAAAGGCCGACTAAGGTAGAGAAACCGCATCTAGGCTCCTAAGTCCGAGCCGCTCCGTACAGGTATTATCCAGATTGCGCACCTATTCTTGCAAATATGCCACCCAGGACGAGAGGAGACTTATTAAATAATTACTAGAGAATAGTACTAGCTAAAGATAAGCGATAATATACGACGTTTTATACGGAAATGCGAGCTCTGCCAGAAGAGCACACTATAGAGAGACGGGAGGCACGGCTACCTACGTCCGCTACCAGTTCCTAACTGTACATGGCAGCACCTTACTATAGACTTTATTACAGGCCTACCGCTATCCTAAGAGAACTCTAACCTAATAGTAGTAAAAGATCGCTTAAGTAAGAGGGTCGTTCTAATTCTAATAGATAAGATAGAGACACTAGACGTCGCGTAGGCTTTTGTACAGGAAGTATACCGCCACTATAGTCTTCCTGCCTCTATTACCTCTAACTATAGCCTCTAGTTTGCGAGCGCGCTATAGAAAGATATATATATATTACTAGGTATAAAGAGAAACCTATCTACCGCATACTATCCCTAAATAGACAGCACGATAGAATAAGTAAATTGTAATATTAAGGTAGTCCTATAGGTATTCTATAATAATAACTAAGATAACTAGATAACTCTATACTTAGTACTAAAACTAATACTAAACTCTTATATAAATTTAACTACTAGAGTCTCTCTTTTCTTTCTATAATATAGCTATTATAATACTCCTTTTTTCTAAACTAAAGAGTTAACCTATACAATAGGAAATACCGCAAGAGTAATAAGCCCCTAGGATAAGACTTAAGAGATAGTAAAAGTTATTACTAGTATAGCTAACTAGGCGATCTCCGCGATGTCGTACGCGCAATAAGAATAAGAGAGATAGGCGAATAAGTTAAGAAAGCTAGCTCCTATCTATAAAGTAGAAGACTAGGTGTAGTTAGATCTATATAACGTATAGACTATAAGAATAAGTAAGAAACTAGACTAGAAGTATAAAAAGTTCTAAGTATTACGCGTATAAGACTTATATTAGGTAGAGCTAGCTACTTCTTAAGCTATAAAGACTTACTATATAGATAAGCTAAGGCTAGCTACTAAAGACCTATTCCTTTCTTAGTAGCTAAATAATACTAACCTAGCCGCAGTTATTATATAGGACAATAATAATAAAGAAGATTACTTAGAGTAGAGAGTAGGGAGTATTATAGATAAGAGAATATAGTAAGAGAAGAAGTAGTACCTTATAAGGTAGATAGGATTTAAGGATACTACTTAGGAACTATTAGAAAACCTATATAGCACTACCGCACTTAAATCCTAAGTAACTTATACACAGACTATATAGCTATCTACTAAAGTTTATTAGAAAAAGAGACGCCGCTAACTAGAGTATATACTCTAGGCGTTCACTAGCTACTAAGTATCCTAGTTAGGAGGACCCTGGATAGCACAGCCGCGGCGCGTACAAGGGTTAGCAATCAGACGAGGAGCTCTACTAGTGTGATAGTGAGAACACTGGGCGCCATGCTCTTGCCAGACACAGTTGGAACAAGCACCGTTCCACTTACCAGCGATAGAGACGCAACTAGCAAAGGCGGTGAATTCCTTATCACTACGTACAGCAGCCGCGCAGTTATTATTGTAGAGAGTAGCGTTAAGGGCACCGCAGGAGTAAATAACGTAGGCCTTAATATATAAGGCACAACTAGTGAGAAGCTAACAAGCTTAAATAGTGGTGCGGGCGATAATAGAGGACTACTTATCTATAGCTGGGCCCTAACGAGCGTCGTACGGGGAGTTACTAGCTGGACGAAGGAAGAACTCAGCGACACGACGGACCTCAGGCTACCTAATGTGCTTAGGAACGCGCTCTTAATAAGTGTGATAGGCTACGCCCTAAAGAGAGTGCGCTACGCCCAAGTGGGGCTACGCTAAGGCCCGAGAGTCAAGAGACCTCGGATGACGATAATAAGTACTGACTACACCAAGACAACGCCTATGCTTTGTGATGAAATGTGCTCATGAGATGCGAACTTGATTGTTGTTGTGAGCTATTAGAACGGGCTATATAGAAGGAACGAGCTAAACAGACGCTAGTCCTAAAGAGGTACATATATAACTTATACCCTTAAATATACCCTCTTAGCGAGAGATACTTAGATAGCTATAAAATAATTATAAATTATAGGTAAGATAGTAGGCTTATATAGACTAATCTATCTAACCTAGGTAGAGTAAGCTAGTTTATTAAGCGGCTTTATAAGTCTATTAGCAGCTATCTTAAAAGTGCGTATATATTAGAGAGCTAGATGGCCGTCCTTGACGCGGTTTTTGATATAATGGTAGTAGATATTAACGTGTTTCGTGCGCTCATGGTGGCCCTTAGAGGCGACGAGGTCAATAGACGGTTGGTTATCGCCGTAGAGCTTAATAGGATGGGCGTCTTGACCGAGATAGCCGACTTGCTTCAGCAATCGGGCGAGCCATGTAGCCTCTTTGGCGGCGTACGTGAGGCCAACGTATTCAGCCTCTGTCGTAGAGGTAGTGACGAGACGCTGCTTACACGATTTATGGCAAATAGTGCCTCCTGCTAGCTTGAACAGGTAGCCAGATGTAGACTTGCGGTCCTCTGCGTCGGCGAACGACGCATCGCTGTACGCGTGGAGTCCTAGGTCTTGGTGGGGTGAGGTCTTAGAGAAGATATTAATAGATAGGTTAGACAAGTTATATAGGGCCTTAAAAGACATAACTAGATCCTTATACGTACAAAGGTAGTCGACAATTTATAGGGCGTAGTTATAGTGATCTTCTATTAGATTGCTTATCGCGCGGGCGAGGTAGCTAACATAGAAAGTAACGTCTGTGCGGAGTTGCGACGCAGGATATAGTAGCTTACTAATAAGCAATTAATATCGCTGTATAAGTTAGAGCGGAGTCTAATTATCTTTAGTTTAGAACTTAAATTTAAGCGCCTTAAAGTCTATTAGGTAATAATAAGCTAGCGCGTTAGTGCGTCTAAAGTTATATATAAGTTTTTTAATATATAACTCTATAGAGAGCTTAATCGCTCGTTAAGCGCAGTCGCGGCGGATACGAATACTAAGATAGTAAGAGATAGGGCCTAGGTCGCGGCATTTATACTTGCCGAGTACGAGTTTCTTCAGAGCAGCCATCTCCTCTTTCGTACGCGTAATCATGACAAGATCGTCAACGTACGCGAGTATGATGCCGCCTGTCGCAGTGTTGATAAATACGCATGGGTCTGCCTTAATCGGCAGATACCCAATTGATGCGAGGTATCGGGCTAGCTCCTCATACCAGAGTCGCGGTGAGCGACGTAGGCCGTACAAGGCCTTGCGGAGATTGACTACCTTGCCGTCAGGTAGGCGAATGTAGATGTCTTCGCCCTTGTCGAGATGGCCGTTGAGAAAGGCCGTGACAACGTCGAGTTGGTCGCACTCCAGGTCTAGAGCTGCGACGAGAGCGAGTAATGCTTTGAGAGTGGTTGAGCGGGCGACTGCGGCGTAGGTCTCGCGCCAGAAATCCAAGTCCTGGCGGTTGCCACACACGACAAGCCGAGCTTTAAAGCGTACGAGCTTACCAGCATCATTAAGTTTATATTTATATATCCACTTTGTAGGGAGAGCATAGATGCCTATAGGTAAAGTCAATGCGGTCTCCTAAGTGCTGTTGTCGTTATGCGATTAGTACTCTTTAGCCTCCGCAAGCAGCCATTGCTTGCCAAAGCGATAGTGCCGTGCCTGCTTCGCGCTAGTAGGTTCAGGAGGGAGGGTAGAGTCATCTCTAGTAACGCTAGCTAAATAGCTAGTAGCGTTAGCAAAGCAGCGAGCCACTATAAGAGGGACGTTTTTAAGGCTAATTACTATTATTAGACGAGCGGCTTTTACAGTTAGTTTACGACGCCTCCTTATATTAAGGATAAGACGGTCGTCTTCGTCTGCAGTAATATTAAGGTGATAAGAAGCCTCTCTCTTATCTATATCTTCGCGGCTATTAAGGCCTCTAAAGTTGTAGCTATAGCTAGCTTTAGGTAAGTAAAAATCGTTAAGTTCTTTAGTAATAGATTTATTACTCTTACCTCTAGTCTCTAGAACTATTAAGGTAATTTCTAGTAATAGTATAAGTGTCTATAGAGTAGATTAGGCTAGTAAGCTAGCAATCTTAAAGTCTATTATTATGCTATCGTGAGTCGCAGTGTGAGGTACTTCGAGAAGCGGAGCAGTCGCCCACTTGACGCTGCTCGTACGGATGAGCTTCTGATGATCAAGATCCCACATGAGATAGATGCGAGAGCCCTCGCGGCCGACGAAGTAGGCCTTCGTTGCGCGGGCTGAGAACTTGTCGCTTTGTACGCGACGCTGTTCTGGAATATGTACCCAGCCAGCTTCACCAAACTTGCGTAGAGCGCAGAGGTTTAGGATAGGATTTAGAGTATCTATATACTTAAGAAGTATTTAGCGAGGCGTCTTACCTTTAGCTAGAGCTATAGTTAGATAGTAATTAATAAGTTTAGTAGCGTAGCGTGTAATATATAGCTATAGTAAGTTTAGAAGATAAGGAGCTCTAATTATTATAAGGCGAACGCGTACCTCTTTAATTTAATTACTTAACTCTGTAACACTATTCTAGTATAGAGTATAAGGCGTAGATACCTTAAAAACTATACTAAGCTAAGAGAGTTACTTTTTTATTTTATTATTTATAAGGACTCTGTTGTTGTCTAGATAGTAGATAGCGACTGTAGCATTGAACTGTGTCTTGATCATGCGCATAAAACGCAGCAAAGAGTCTGTACAGATGTCCTTGGTGGTGGTGACGTCGATCCAGCGATAGCGCGTGTAATCGTCAGTGTAGATGATCCACCAGCGCTCCTTGTCAACGCCTACAGGTGTGACAGGGCCGACGATATCGATGTGGACTCGCTCAAACGGACGAGTCGCTCGCTAAGGCGGGCAGTAAGAGATCTATTTGCGGGTATTACTAAGAAGGTATATCTCGCAGAAGAAGTTCTAGGCGCCCTAAAGCTTAAGGCTAGTTATAGTCTTAATAAGTTACTTTAATATAATAATATTAGTATATCTAAATATCTTATAAAGCTTAGTTAATAAGACCTTTTATATTAGTATTATTATAGAATTAGGGTAAAGTAAATAAGCTAAAATAAAGGCAAGAGCTTAAGTAGCTTTAAGCTTAGTTTAAGCTTATAGAAAATTAGAGATACTATTAATCTCTAGCGTATACGCGATCTCGCACGTATTAGGTTTATAGTAGATTTTCTTATCCTAGCTATAGTAGTAGATGCCTTTCTAGCGTATCTTTAAGTAAGAGATAATAAAAATAAATATATCTAGCGCGTAGAGTACCTTTAAAAACTATATAATATTAACTACTCTATTACTCTATAGAACTAAAAGTTTAATAGTACTAGTTACCTTAACTTAGACAATACCTACTCTAGTCTTAATAGCTAAGTAGGTACTCTTATATTTAAAGGTAATAAAGCGATTATAGTTATTATAGATATAATCTATTACACCTATATTAATAATTATCTAGTCTTTATATTTAGTTTAGCTAGCGAATCGTATAGTCTATTCTAAGACCTTAGCAGTATTGTTATTAATAGAGGTAGAGGTGAAAATAAAGTGCTTATTGCCGCAGGCATCATTCTTTGCGGAGCTGTCGAAAGAGACGCTGTAGTTGCGACGATCGTTGATCGTTGCTGCTGCTGTTGCTGCTGCTGCTGCTGTTGCTGCTGCTGCTGCTGGGGCTGTCGTCTGGTTATTGCGTGCAGCTTGCCGATCTCGCCAGTCCTGTGACGCGAGATGGGGAAATGTGTGCCAACAGGTATCTCCAGCACCCCAGTGTTCGCGCTTACAGTGTTTGCAATAGGGAGGCGCAGGCTTGCTGTCGTTCGTAGTGTTGTTGGTGCTGTTGTTTGAGACGGTATTGCTTCCGCCGCGCGCTCCACCGTTGTGTCCTCCTCTGCCTCGGCCTCTGCCGCGGCGATTATCACCCCCTGCCTGTTGGCTGTTTCTGCCGTTGTTTTCCTTGCTGTCAGCAAGCTCATGCTGCTTCTTGACGGCAAAGGAGGCAGTCTTGACAGGGTCGTCGCGGCGAGCTTCGTCGTTGATCTCTTGTATCATGGAATCGAGCGTAATGCTACCTTTTGAGCGCATGTCGCGTCGTACGACTCGCGCGTACTCGGGGTAGGACTCTTCAATAGCGAGGATAAACTAGTATAGCACGCCCTTCTTAGGCAGCTTAAGTTTCATATCCTTTAGCTTATTAAGTGAGGCGCAGAACTTATCTGTAAACTTGAGCGTGTTTGTGTAGTCAGCGCAGCGGAGCTTAAAGAAATCAGCCTAGGCTGTACAGGCTTCGTTGAGGCCTTCGTCGCGATAGCGGCGAGAGATCTCTCTGTACTGCTCTGCTGCGGTCTGGAGGCCTTGGATTGCTTCGTAGACCTCGCGCGGAATTAACGTAAGGAAAGTTATCTTCAGGGCAGTATCGAGCTTGCCCTAATACTTAATCCTCTCCTTCTACTTCTCTGCAGACTTAATAATGCTGTTGTTAATAGACTAATAACTATTAAGTGGCTTAAGCTCGTCGATAAGGCTGGTATATAATAGACTAGCTAGCCGTGGCTTTTCGCTAATAAGAACCTCTAACGCATGGTGAATTTGCGCGTACAGGGTAATCGCAGCGTCCCATTTCCAGAAGTTCGAGCCAGAGGCGTCGAGCTTCGGGACAGCTGCCTGCGCGTCGTAGATGCCCATTTCAGGCGATGACGTCGCAGTGATTGAAGCGAGTTCGCGAGCGGAAGCCTCACCAACGCTAGGCTGCGTCGCGCGTCAATTGAATGCGGCGAAGGCAGCACTTCTAGTTAGTCGCCTATAAGTTAGTAAGGGCTTATAACCTAATAAAATGTGCTTATAAAATGCGAACTTAATTATTATTATAAGCTATTAGAATAGGCTATATAGAAGGAATAAGCTGAACAGACGCTAGTCCTAAAGAGGTACACTTGTGACCTGTACCCTCGAACACTTTGTTGTCTTGTGCCAGCCTTTTGGCTAAATGGGCGTACTGTGTAGTCGTACGCTGGGCTGTCGCCCGCCCATTA
>JARBXR010000187.1:0-40677 GCA_029100535.1 Stemphylium beticola | reverse complement strand
AAGAAGAAGAAGAAGAAGAAGAAGAAGAAGAAGAAGAAGAAGAAGAAGAAGAAGAAGAAGAAGAAGAAGAAGAAGAATATATACTTGCTCACGAAGAAAGAAAGAAAAATTGCAGACAAAAAAGGATGAAAGAAACCAACTAAACCCTTGGAGTCTTATACTCCCTAACCTCCTGCCTCGGCCCTTCATCAAACCCAGCTCTCTCCATCAACTTGGTAAAAGTGGTATGCGCCGAATCAGCCGTATACCGATTCCCCGCGCCGCGCATACCCGGCGGCTGGGGCGGTTGCAAGAAGCCCGAGTCGTTGCTGTGATTGTATCCAGCATAAGCGGCAGACGCAGCACCAGACGGCATCAGCACGTCAATCGTCTCTGAGCTACCTGAGCGCGGGACGCCAGCGCGACTGCCATGTTGATGGTACTGGGGCTGGACGTGTGGTGGAATCACACTTGTGCGTCGTGAACTGGTTCGCCGGGTCGAGTGGATGCGTTTAGGCTTCGGAGGCGGGGTTTGGTACGGGTCTGTGTAAGGGTTTCCTGCGCGCACGGCGGGGGGTGCTGGGTTGGGTGGGAGACCGGCTGTGAAGCCAAAGTTCAGCTTGGGCGTGCGATCCCACATGCTTTTTATCCGCGGGGTGAAGCCATGCGCTGCGGTATTGTTGTTGGTTTCCTTCATGCCCGCCACGATGCGGTCGGTGGAGTTGGGGGACGAGGTTGCGGAGCGGCTGCCTCTTCGCATGAAATCTGTGCGTGCGGCGTGTTGCGGGTCGTAGATGGGGTCGCTGATTTGGCGTGCCACGTGGCCGAAATCGCCAGAGTAGCGGTTTTTGGCTTGCGATTCGCGCCGCTTTTTGATGATCCAGAGGAGCGCGAGGGTGCTGAGGGCGCCGATGACCAGGCCGGGGATGAAGCCTGCGGCGAAGGACTTCCCGTCGAATGAGGACCCGGTTTCGACGGGGGTGCTGACAGGGCAGTCTGAGGTTTGGGATGCAGATGCGGGGGCTGTGGATGAGGGTGTTGCGCTGGAGGGACTGGAGGGGGTTGGGGTTGGAGAGGTGTCTTTGGCACACATGTTGCCTTGACATGTATAGCCTAAGGAGCAGCACTTGTCGCCACACTTTGACAGCTCAATACCATCTGTCTCGGAGAGATGCATTTGATTGTCTGGGTGGAGAGTGGCGTTGAGCTGGGTGATGTCGCAGGTGGTGGGCTGAATGTAGGAGCAGTTTGAGCCGGATGGGCAGCAGATGACTGACTGAACCTCGCCACTGTTGAGGTTCATACAGGTAGAGTCCTTGGGACAGCAGAAAGAGGATGGAAAGTCACTTCCGCATTGCTGGAGGTTTGTGTTTCCTCCACATGTTTCCGCATGTCGGGGAAAGAGAGCTGATGCTTGTGTTGCTGTGATGAAGGAAACAAAAAGGCAGATGATCGATATCCGTGAAAGCCTGGGGGAATTTGTGATTGGAGCCATTGTGTTTATGACAGAGAGAAAGTTTCAAAGGGGATATTATGTGCGGGAGGTCGAACCAGCGACGCTCGATGAAGTGACTGGAAACGAAACAGAGAGATGGAAAACGAGGAGCAGAGGAATGAGGTGGGAAGAGAAACGTTAGAAACAAATGGGATAGAGTCACGACTGACACGTACTACCTTTGATATTTCTACATGTAAAAAAGCAGAGGCCCAAGAGCCGCAAGTGACGTTGGCGAGCGGTCGGCCATGTTCTGCAAATAGAGCAGCAGTGGAGGCGCCCGGATGGACAATGGGCATTGTATGGCCTGTATGGCTTGTAGGGCAGGTGTAGGGCCTCGCTAGTACGGTTCACAGTGGCAGGTGACTTTTCAAGGCGTGTGGCTATGGGATTGCGGACAGGCGAGTGGATGAAACGTGATGCAGGCGCTTGCAGTTTTGGAGTTTTGGGCGGGCGTGGGCAGAACGCGTCGTGATTGGGCGGCGGGGTTAGCGCGAATCTCTCGCCAGGCTCCGTCGGGGAAAAAGATGAGCTCTGCGGTGTCGACTTGGGTCCGACAATTCGATCGCACGCCCGATTAATCCACACATATCATGATTGCACGGTGTTTGGCCCGGCGGCCGGGTGCCATTCAGTCTGCGGCTGGGGCTTGGAGGGTATGTTTGGCCTTGTAGTCGTGGGCGAGACTGACGCTGTATAGAGAATACCATCGCTCGCCCGCAACAAATATACCGTCCCTACGCTTGAAAACCATGTCGAATTGCAGCAAAACGGCGTGCCGGGGCTGCTCACGGCAAATGGCTTCAACACAGCCTATACCGAGTACCAGCAACACATTATTGACGAACTGAACACAATGACAGCAGGTACGAGATTTGCCATTGCCGTCCTAAGCACCATCAGAGACTGATACTGCCACTCTAGGCCAAGGCTTCGAGAACCAAGAACCAAAGTCGCTCGTGATAAATTTCGCCCGCGACCCAACCATGGCCTATGCCTTCAACGTTGCCAGCATGGCCTTCAACAACCACTTCTTCTTCCGCGGCCTCACCACAAATCCAGAAGTACAGTCGCGACCGTCGAGCGATGTGCAGCTCCAGATCAACCGGGACTTTTCGTCCATGGATACGCTGCGCGAGACGTTCCTTGCGACGGCCGAGTCCATGTTTGGCCCCGGCTTTGTCTGGTTGGTGCAGACGGACAACACCATCAACGGCAGTCTGCGCATCCTGCCCACCTACCTCGCCGGATCGCCGCTGTCGGGCGCCCACTGGAGGCGGCAGTCGCACGACCTCAACACACACAACGCAGACTCATACCAAGGCCTGAACAAGGTCGGCACCTTTGGCGCAGCGGCGCAGCAGGCCCAGGAGCCCAAGAAGCCGTTGGGTGGCGTCGACGTGGTGCCACTTCTCTGCGTCAACACCTGGGAACATGTCTGGCTGCAGGACTACGGTGTCCGGGGGAAGAGACAGTTCCTCGATGCGTGGTGGGACAGGATCAACTGGGACATGGTGGGGCAGTACATGACGCTCTCACCCAACCGGGGACAGGGTCTGGGCAAACGCCGTCAATTTACCTTTTAGATGTAGCCAAGATACTGTATACTGTAGACATATGTGTATAAGATATGTTGGTAAGACACGTTGGATAGGGCACAAGTCCACATGTCCCGCCTGAAGACGTCTCACTGAATTTGCCCTCTTGACCGTGAATCTTGTTCTAAAGTTCCTCAAGCCGGTAGTCGCTGCCTGAAACAGTCGGCATAGATGCTTGGCAAACAGCACTTCACCTCTTGCATTCTCTCCCGAGGCATCCCCTCACCGGACACTTTCTCACACCACCTGTACCCGTGCATCACGCAAGGAGCTCGAGGCAGATTACGATTACACTTCATGTACCGGTCTACCTGCCCTCAGCTTGGGGTTCAGCGACTAGTCAGGTGGCCAACCCGTGTCCGTATAGCCGGCGTCATCCTGTGCCACACCAATGGCGCCACTTCCAGTCGGCCACTGACGCGCACTGCTCTAAGACTCAATCCGCGGATAGTCCGGCCTCTGGACATCTGGACACTTCTATCAACATAGCTGCATGCAGCGTGCTCTGTGGTTTCGCGTGTTGGCCGAAATCATCTGAAAGGCCCCCGGATCAAACGTCGAACGCAAACTATGACGAGAGCGCACAGCCTCTCCACATCCATGACATGCATATCATGCAGTGCCACGCACGGATTTGCGCCGAGCCATTCGGCTACTTCTGCATGGGATTGAACAGTTCGCGTGCTTTGCGCACTCCCGCCATGACTCTTGGCCAATCACCACGCCGTGATCTTCGCCGGATTTAGTCGTCGGTCAGTGAGCCCTGCAGCAAACCTACACTATGACCTCACACCGGCTAGCCTTAGTCGTTAGCTAGGAACACATATCGATGCATTCCGAATCTCTTCGCGTGAGATTTTCAACCAAGGCTCCACATCAACATCCCAATTGCCAATTTTCCCTTGCCGTTTTGCAGACCGATCATTACTCGAATTGCTGGAGAGAATGGCGGTGCTTGCAGCTATACTACCTGTGGTCTCAAGAAGTTCGGCCCTTGCACTTGAATTATACAAGGCAGCTGCTGAGTCGCCCGAGGCTGCGAAAGAGCTGGTTGCGGTCGCGAACAAAATCAACGGGTTCGCTGGTATTCTCAAGCAAGTCGGAACAATCGTCCGAGAAGACGATCGATTGCCATCACCAGAGGTATGTCAAAGCCGTATTCATGACTGCACTGAAAATTTGGGGATACGCCCTGTTTGGTCTCTCTGCGGCGTGGCATTCTATTGGATTGCCACTTACATTTGGGAGCGTAACTGGAGGTGGAGGCTGTCATTCAAGAGCAGTCTGGACGACTACAATATCTCTTACATTCATCGACACTGACCTTCCATGCAGGCCTTCGACGTCTTGGACAACGTGATAGAACAGTCGCAAGATGTTTTGGGCTGCTTTGAATTAGCCACATCATCCGAAGATGCCCGGCATCATGACCGACGGGATAGTGTTCGTCCAGCAGGAAGTAGTCGACTGCATTTGGACTCTTCCGCAAAAGCGAGGCTGCAGTATCCGATGGCTCATCTCGAATCTCTGAGCATGACTTTGTCTGCGTTGCTTCAGACATTATACACTGCGCAAAGCATAATGTGGTCCAAGTAAGCCAAGTCCTTTAGACCGTTGTTGCAAGGAAAGAATAGGCTAACAACAGGATAGACTACGTCCCGCGGTATCGCCACAGCAAGCTGCAAAAGCCGTTGACAACGAGAAGGTTCAACTCGAGACCCTCATAATCCAGCAGCAATTGTCAATTCTGTTTGCATCGAGTATATACGAGCAATCTTCACGATCAAGTGCGCGTTTGTTGATGGAAGAAGACAGCTCAAGGAGTTTAATCAGAACGGAGCAAGAAGGAACGCCCAAGCCATCCAATCTCTACAGATACCAAAACAGAGAATTATTCAAAATTGATACTTCAGTATACACAGAAGCCAATGGACTGTCTTCAGTATGTAAAATCTCGGCTTCGCATGCTGATGATCTGCTCCAACACTGGACAAGTCTGCCTCGGTTTGAGAGGGTCCTGAAAGACGAAGAACTTGAGCTACGGAGGCAAAGGCAGCAAACTCAGCAGGCCACCGTCGAGTCTGATAGCGAAGAAGAACATAGCCAAACATCAAAGCTCTCAGGTGATGGTGCGCGACGATCGCGTAGATCAGGAAGCGTACAACCACTATTCACAGAGGCCAATCTACCTAGTCCAGACGCCGAGGAACAGTTTGGACCTCCAGCACCACCGACGCCAGCAGACACACCTCGCACTTCACAGACAAGTATCTCGAACTCTGCGAGTGATCGCAATGCACCGAGCTCACCAAAGGCGAGCTTAGAAAGTCTCCCGGTCAATGCCGCTGCCGCTGTCGAAGCCAAAGAAGAATATAGTGAACTAGATCTAGAGATACCCTGGAAACTATGTACGCGGAAATACTACTGGCGATTCGTCGATGCCAAGCAAGTTAGATCCAACACCGACCAAGCACCATCACTTGCCTTTTCAGAACGTAACAGCTGGACTGAGATAATGGCGAGCTGGGTGTGCAAGGAAGCTATCCGGGAAGCGCGGCTACCATTTACCCAAGTACAAAAAGAAAGGAGAGATAGCAGAAGGACGAGGTTTGAGACATGCTTCTGCATTGAACTGCCACTGCAGTTCGACCAAGTCAAGCGTCTAGTTGAACGGACAGTTGAGATGTATCGGAGAAACGCATCACCCACTCTGCAGCCACAGCCCAAGGCTAGGACGTCGTCTTTCAACCGTCAACGAACATTACCAAACGTTCAAAAAGGAAGCTCGATCGATCGAGACCGTACACCGGTACCTAAGAGCACACATCCGTCGTTTGATCGTACAAACAGCTCCATGAACTTTGTGCCACCTCCTCCACCTCCGGGACCGCCACCACTCGATCGCTCTCTCTCCATGCCGGGCCCTGGACTGATACCACCACCACCCCAAACAAACTTGAACTCACGTACTACGAACATGCAAATTCCGATTCCAGGACCGCAGTATGGGCAACAACATCCACCACTGCCTCTTTCCCCTCGAATGCCTCAATACCAACAAGCAAACGGTTATCCAACTCAGCCGATGAACGCTGGTATTCCACAATACTATCCTCCTCCTCCACCACCACCACAACAAAACGCGCCCCTTCCTTACCCCAATACCGCTGCACCTTTTCCACCACCTCTGCACTCACAGCCGCCAAATCCCAACTTCAACAGTCATCCAGTACAGGCGTCCCCACTACGCCAATCCTACATGAACAAAATTCCCTCTGGTTATCCACAGCCGCCCTCGACGTCCAGTCGGCGGTACGACGACGACATTACGACGTCCGAGTCCGATATTGATAGACCGAGACGTAGGAGAGAGCGGGAGAAGAGTAGGTCGAGATATACAGATAAGTACGGGGACAAGTATGGGGATAGAGATAGAGAGAGAGAGAAGGAGGTGGGTAAATATGGAAAGAAGAGTCATACGGGGAGGAAGGCAGCAGCGGGGGCTTTGTTGGGTGTTGGAGGGTTGACTGCATTGTTAGATGGGTTGAGTGGGTTGTAAATGGGTGAAGAAGAAGAAGTTAATGGTTTGTTGAGTTTGTATATTTATATCAAGATGATGGTTTATGAGCTTTACGAAAGTATGAACACGTTGGCCCTAGTAAACGAATATATGAATTCACACACGATATACCTGATTTAAACATCTCCTCCCTCGTCTTGATTAACCACATGCACGCTCTCCGGCGAAATGGCAATGACACAATAAACTTGATCTAAATTCCCTAGTTTGTAGAATAGCATTTAAACTTATCCTACTCTTTTTTACTTATACAAGGTACAGAAATTTTGTTTGAACAAATTCTCGCAGTCCCACGTCCTCGGATACATGGGTACAGTTACAACGAAGAAAACAGAATGATACAGAAACAAGACATTCCCCCAAAAGCGCCATGCTGGATACCCCGAGTATAATAAGCCCACAGAGCAAAAACAAAAACAAAAACATAGACAACAAAAAAGATAGGGAAAGAGATAAAGACCTCTCCTGATACTACCAAGGTTTCCCCCCCCAACCCAACATCCTTTGCGACCAGATAGGAAGAGAATGAAAGTCAACAATCGGAACGCAACGAACGTCAACTACGCCATCCTAGGCAAAGGAGGAAGAACATTAGGATCCCACCTCTGCTGCTGGTGCTGGCGGGCACCCCCGTCATCAAGCATAGTCTCATCCTCAGTATCCTCATCACTATCTTCATTCTCCGCCTCGTCCCTCGTCGCATCGGCATCGGCGTCCTCATCTTCACCATCGACATCCATGAGATCCTGATCCTGATCCTCGGCGTCGTCATCGTCTTCGTCGCCGCTTTCTAGAGAGACGGCCGCACCGGGGACAGCACCAGCGGCAGTAGTATTGGTACCAGCAGCGCCGCCGGCAGTGGTAGTGCCGTCTCGACTTGTACTGCCGATTTCTCCTTTGACGCCGCTGCGGCGACTGCTGCGATGTGCGCTGCTGCTTCCACCGAGTTTTGCTCTGCTGCCGCCGCCGCCTTCCCAGCGGTCTAGGCGGCGCAGAGCGCGACTGAGCATTTTGGCGCGGTAGTAGCTTTCCTCGCCGTGGTCGTTGACTTCGCCGCCGAAATCTAGGGGGACGAGACCGCTGGGCATGGGCGGGGGTGTCTTTGTGCCGTTGCTGTAATCGAGGTCCGAGAGCGAGGTTGATGAGGCGGCAAATTGGGCGTGTGATTCTTCGTCTGTGTCGTAGCCGTCGGCCATGCCTTTGCAGCGGATCCAGCTGCGGATGAAGGAGTTCGTTTGCTTGCGTCGTTTGGCTGCTGTGTTGTATTCGAGGCGGATGCCACGGTCGAGGATCACGTCGACGCGCCGGCGTCGGTATTGTTCAACGGCGAGTTGGTGTTGAGTTAGGGGGCGGGTTCGCTTGTGCGATGGGTCGGATCCATTTAGGGGGAGGTAGAAGCCGTGAGGGCCGTTGAAGGTGGGCGCTGACGTCGAGGGGGATTGGCCGTCTTGTGAGTTTGGCGCATCGAGTTTGGCTTTGAAACTGCGGGCTGTTGGACCGCCGCCGCTGGCTCCTATGCCTGACTGGCGGTTGCGCGACCAGTTGCCTCGACCAGGTCCCTTGGGGGCTGGGGATGAGGCAGGCCCGTCTTCGTTGAGAAGCGTATTTATGCGCATGTTTGGCGTGGCCATCTTTTTGGCTGTGTTGTAGACGCTGTTTGGAGGGGATGCTGAGCGAGTACGGTCGGTATCTGAGGGGTAATCTCGTTCGATGAGGGATTTCGCAAGCTTGCCACGACCGCGTGCAGAGCCTGTCGTTGTCAATTCTGACCTGTAGCGAACATTGTTACAGAGACTTACCATGTGATGGCGATTGTCGGTCTCTTCCAGGTGTAGAGGCACCGTCATCGGCAGCTATCGAAAAGACTGGGTTCTGGTTGAATCCTATAGCAAGTCAGATATTGTCTAGAATATACCAGCGCATGCATCACCCACCCTTCTTGTTTGTGCGCTTCGGGCCCGTTACGACAGGCGCCATGTCACTAGCCAATATGGCCGTTCGCTCCTTTCGCTTGATCTCACCAAACGTCTTCTCGTCGAGCGAGTCAACATTCTCCAAAGCCTCTTGCTCTGGTGTTAGAATGTCGAATGGCGGACACTTGATGGGGAACTCGGCTGTAGTTGGGTCATCGGCCGGCCCAAGCTGTCCGGGCCCAAAAGGGTTCTTCTCGGCAGACTCCTTGGAGAAGTCGCTCTCGAGGTACCACCACATGAGCCATAAAAAGGCCGTCGCTCTGCTCTTACTGCTGAGGTTGGAGCGCATGACGAGATCGAAAAAGTCGCGCGGGGGGAAAAAGTGCAGTTCTGAGATTTTAGGGGCATATTGCGAGAGGACGAAGATGAGGTTGACGGGGTTTGTGCGCGGAATGGGGGCGGCCATGATCTCCTCGATGGTGCTGGGCTGCTCGTGGTCTTCGGTGGCGCCCTTGAGGATGGACTTCAGACGCGGCGCATCTTGTAGTTGCTTGTATGCGTTCGGGTCCTGGTGGGCTTGGAGCGAGGGAATCGAGTGGTAGGTTCGCAGCTGGGCGCGCATTTCGGGGAAGAAGTTGAGTGTGGTATTCATGCGGCCGACATTGACCAGGAGACACACCATGGCCATGTTGATGGCAGCCGGGCGCTCAGTCAGCAGCTTGTCTTTGAGGATCTTGCTGCACTTGCTGCTCTTGGCCATGGCATCGAGATAGATGTCGGCAAACGTGTGGCCGCTCGTCGAGTCGGACTGCTTGGTGAAGACGCGCTTTTCGTCCTCAAAGACAAGCTTGAGGAAGTCGAACTGAATGTCCTTGCGCCAGAGCGGAATGCCATCGTCCTTTTTGAGATGCTTAATCTTGTTCCCGCTGTAGACAGACGACACACTCCCGTTGGCATTGCGGCGGGTTGTCGTGGTCGTGGCCGTGTAGTAGGGACGCGCCGGGTCAGTATCGTTGACGGGCCTGGCGGCGTCGTTGGCATTGTCGCCGGCCTCGCTCTCGTCGGGGACGGGCGTGTTCCCTTGGTCGGGGGAGGGCTTGGAGTCGTCCATTTGGGGGTCGGCGGCCAGAATGTGGCGCAGGCTGTTGCGCGAGTCTTGGTGTGCACTGGTGGTGGTGGTGGTGGTGGTGGTGGCAGGCTCAGTAGTCGAGGCAGTCGAGACAGCGGGCGCAGGCGCAGGCGCAGGCGTGTCGGCCATGACGAAGGCGCGATACGGGGATTAGCTTTTGGGGGAGCAATGCGCAGAGGGATGGGATTGGCCCGTGTCGCGTCCTATTTTGGTCAATTTGCAGTCGCTGTAGGTTTCAAGGTGGCAGCAGCAGCAGCAGCTTGACGGCAGCACCTCAATCGCGAACCTTGGAAGACAGAGAAGGCATGGCGGCGAAGCTGGCGCATTGCAAGCCCAAGCTCTGTCGCCGCGCTAAGACCCTGCCCCCGTTCCATCCATTGTACGCCATCGCATCACGAACGCCCTCGGCCATGGCCTCACTTTTGCCCGATGAGGTTCTAGATCACGATACCTACCAGCCTACCCGACCAAGACACTGATCCTTTCCCGACAGAGGTTAATGAACTTACTACTTTCACCCCTTGCGCAATTCATCCTTCACAGTAAATAAAACTGACATCTGGTTGCATGTGCAATACGCTGCATTGCTATCTACAAACATTCCACTCCATCCTGAACTGGTATCCAATTCACGCCACGCTAGAAAAAAGAAACAAAAAGAAAATAGAACCCAAAATACCAGGATATCTCAACGAAAGTAAAAAGCTCGTGGCTACAGCGCCAACGCCAAGCCAGGCCGCCCTATCGAAGCAAATACAAAAATGTCTGCGCCGAGCAGACAGGTATGCCAAGGAGAAGCCGTCCCTCTCTCTCAGAGTACCCATGACCAGTATCACTCAAATCCTCCCCCAGCAAACCAAAGATCCAGTCCGTGGTCCGGAATTAAGAATCAAAAATTACTCCAAATCTTGCTACATCGTAATAATTCTTCGTTTGGCTAGCTGACTCGAGCCTCGCTCAGTCAAATGCCGTCTCTTGAACCATTAGTGGGTTGTGTTGATAATGCCCCCGAGAATTCGGTGGTCCTGAACCACTTGACCCCTTACGAGGGCCGCCCATCCCCATATTCATAAGCAGCATCCCGCTCTCGCGCTTTCTCTGTCGTGCCTCTCGAGCACCGCCGGACTGAACCGCCCCATTCAAGCTACCGTATTCCTCACCAGAACGGTATGGCTGCTCATAACTTGGCGTGTCGTAACTAGGCCGCATTGGAATGAAGCCCGATTCGTAACTGTTGTACTGATTCGGCTGTTGCTGCTGCTGCTGTGGAGGCTGCGGTGGTGGATAATTCGGAGCACTGTTTCCTTGGTGATTTTGAGCTGGCCGGTCCATGCGCTGCTGGAATGTTGTCTCGTTGTAGGCGGGCGTAGGAAGATCAGAAAACATCTGCCGGCGTGGCGAGCGGATCGCATCATCGCCCAAGTAGGAACTGTTGTTTCGGATCTCGTGTATCGGAGAACTGGCCTCGTCCAGAGCGGTACCAAAGATGTCGGTAAAGTCCGTCAAGAAGAACGAAATCAATGGCGCCGGTATGTTAAGCGTCGGTGCAAACACAATCCCCACATTCCGCACAGTCATCTTATTCACATCCGAGTTGTCGACAATCTCAATGAGGAATGCTGACAAGTGTCGCAACAGCTCAAAGTTGGGCCGCGGAAGCTTGTGCACAAGAACGTTGAAGCTCTGAATCTTCTTGCTGCGCTCATCCATGTCTAGATCTAGTTAGCTCAACTTCGGTTTTCCATCATGATCAGCGTCATTGACTTACCGAGAACCTTGAGAAAGTCGAGATGTAGATCGCGAGTGAGGATAGAGGACGGGAGCTCTCGCAGGTAGAGCTTGAGCAACGAGGCAACGGCATGAACATCGTAGTACTGTCCATCCAAAAGCTTAATGTCACCTTCGTTGTTGAACCGATCGCGCAAGCCCTTGATGACAATATTAGACCCACTAAGCCTAAAGATTCCTTCTTCGCTTGTCGCTTTCTTAGCCCTCAGATACTCCAAGCACCGGTAGACGACAGCAGGCAGTGCAGCATTGACACCGTCTGGTTGGGTGTACTCCACAGCCTCCATGAGTGGGACACCAAAAATGCTGCGGTTCGGAGGAAATCGCTGCTCGACAGAACCTTGCAGCGGCGTGCTGACTTGAACGGGTGCCAGGTCAGAAGAACCACCACGACCTCTGAACCCAAAGATGCTGCGTTTCTTGTCCTTTACCGCTGTCGGGGCCGGTGTCAGCCTGGCGCCCCAACTCTCCATGTCTTTGATAGGCGTTCCATTACTCGGGCCGGAGATGGAGGGATAGTGGCCTGAGCTGTCCTGTAAGAAGCTTGTGTCCTTGGGCGATCCTCGCGAAGGCCTCTCGTTGACCGCCTCTCGAGGGTTGGGTCCGCGGACTGGAGCTTGGGCTGGCACCGTGTCCTCATAACTGAGACCTCGTACGCGATCCTGCTCCGCTATATCTGGGCTGTCCTTTCGCGTAGTCGGCATGGAATCGTGGCCGGGTTGTTGCCTCTGAAGACGCGATGCAGAGGGGACGCGAATTTCCGTCGGCGATGTTGTCTCATCCTGAATATCGACATGTTGCAGAAGTGCTTCAACCCAAGCGTCTCGCTCCTCATCATTTTCAGCGCAGAGAACATGGCGGACCAGGCTTGACGAGTCCTTTCGCTTTGGTTCTAGTATGAGGAATGCATGGCGATATTGGTTGTCCTCGGAGTCGTCTTTTCGTTGTGGCGACTGGTTAGACTGCTGCTGTGATTGTTTGCCAATCTGTGCATTTTGCAACTTGATCGTGCCCAGGTGTGCGCCACCTTCGCTCTCATAGTATCTGAACTCGGACCCATCTAGGACAAAGAAGCGCGCCTTCCAGCCTCCAAAGTTCTTGCCACGTTTTGTAAGGTAGCCTTCTTTGCGCTGGTTCTTGGAAACAGACACAGCTGGTCCTGAGGTGGTCTCTGGGGATAATCTGTCGCCAGCTTGTGCTCCAATGACGTCAGTAGACAAGTATTCACAGACAATCCGGGCTGTCTGCTCGTCCGTGGGTGTTTCTAAGACAGTGTCAAAGTACTGATTGAGGGCAACTCTTCGAGCATCGATCTTGGCAGGGGCGTGGCCTCCGAATAAAGCACGATCTGGAAGTCTCCCTTGGAAGTCACATAGAGATTTCAGCTGAGAGTCGAGATTGGGCAGTGTGGCAATCGTCTTCTCCACGCGCCACAGCTGCTTGTTGTCGGATCGAGCGTAGACTGCAAGTATGAAGACTGGGTCCTCCTCTTGGGGTCGTGGGGCCAAGAAACTCAAACGCGATGGTCGGAGACGAGACGAGAACACCTTGACTTGAATCGAAGGTAGTGCATTGGGAGGGAGTAGCAGTCCTGGATATTGGTCTGAAACGAGTCCGCGGTAGACATGCTCTGAATCGGGCACGTCGTTTAGGGTAGGGCTGCTTGATGCCGAGTCTGGGCTAGGTTGCGCACCGGGTACTGCCAATAGGCCTCCCGACGATTCCTTGCCGGGCTGCGCATACCTCTGGTATTGGTTCACTGGAGGTGACTGATAGGACTGAGGCGTGTTTGGTGGAAGTGGGACCGACTGCTGGGCATCCCGCGTTGCTGGATGGTTGATGGTGCTGGGCGACATGGGTGGTGATGCTAGTGACGACTTGGGATGCCTGGGCAATGGCGACCCTAGGGGCCTGTCGGTGGGACGTGGACTGGAGGGAAGACCGGGACTCATAAGGGGTGATGCAACGCTTCGATTGGCCATCATAGAACTGTCAGAGTTGGTAGGACTGAGCAGAGCATTCAAGGAGTTTGCAGGTGGGTGACGGGGAGAGAGTGGAAGGCCCGACTGCAGAACATTGATCTGACGCGGCGAGAGAGGTACGGGAACCGCCTGAGGCTGATCGTCCTCCGGAGTTTCAGATGTCATCCCCTGTTTGCTCTTGCTCTCGCTCTTCTTCTTCTTCGACTTGCTTCGAGCCTCCTCGTCTTTCGAATACATGGCTTCACGCACCCTATCATCATCCTCGCGCGTCTTCCTTCGGCCCCGCTCCACCACGGGTATTTCGTCCACTTCCAATACATCATCGTAGTCAGAATCGACATCGTCACCGTGCACAGCCTGGTGGAGGTGCGCGCTGGTTGTTGTGGGCTTGGAGAGATTGAGAGGAGCCGGAGGAGCCTTCCTCAGTGGTTGCATGGGCTTTCGTGGGGGTGACTCGAAACCCTCGCCGCCCATGACTGGGGTGGCCTGGATAAGAGAAATCTGTGGAGGTTGAAGCTGGTCGCTCGGGGCTAGTGTCGCATCGGAGGTATTTTGTGGCGGTGTGATCGGCTTCGGCGCCTGTTCTGAGGGATGGGCAGCGTCATTAGGTTGGAGCAAGGTGCTGTCGAGACCGAGACCCTTGGAGCTGACGCTGAGAGGCTGCACGGAGTACTCTGTGGGCGAGTGCACGGCTGATGTAGGGTTCGACGCGGTGGAATGAGAAGGCGAGGTCGCTAGATGTGAGTCTGGTATGAGGTGTGGTGCGGGATGCTCTTGTGTCAATGGCGATGTCTTGTGCTCTCCGGGCCTGTTATCATTGGGCTTAGCGAAGTCGTCAGGCTGGTCGCTGGGAGCAGGCGACTCGCTGGCTTCGCGTTCCACGACAGAGTTGAAGGTATCCGACTTCTGCAGTGAACCGGGCCCCGGTGGCACTTGGTCGGCCAATTCTTTGAACTTCCTGCGGTAGCGGTCTTTATCCTTCAATGCCCTCTCCAGGTCCTTTTGCAGCCCAATGATCATGGACCGCTGCTTCTCGACCAGCCGCCAGAGCTGGGCGTTGTGGCTAGATGTGTTTTGCTTCTCCTTCCACAGAGCCATCATGGCGGCCTCTGGAGAGCCGGCACTGGCAATCAGGCTGGCCATGTCGGGCGGATTGGCGGTGCTCGTGTCTTGCGATGGGCGGGATGCATGGTTGCCAGGGGGACGGTTCTGGGAGGCACTCGACGAGAGCGATGAGGCTGCAGAGTCTATCGAGGGGTTGCGGACCGGTACAGTCGGTCTGGTCGTTTCCGGTCGATTCGGCCGCGAGGGTGGAGGCATAGTGACGGGTGACGCTGGTGGGGAGATGCCGGCCGACGACAGCGTGGGAGACGAGACTTGTCGTAGCTTTGCATACGCAGACGGCCTCGTAGGCTGGCTGAAATTGTGCGTGGGGAAGATGGGTGGTGTAGGCGGATGCGCTGGTTTGGGTGGGCGAATGGGCGAGGAATGGTGCTCCTCTTCCGCCAGCAATGCGTCAAGCTTCTCGCGCGGGCTGCGCGGCTCGTCGAAGCGTGGACTTTCGTGATAGGGCGAGTGGTGATATAGGGCTCCGCTGGCCCCAGTGGGCGATAGAGGGCTTGGGACTGGCTTGCGACGGCGGGTTTGGGCGTCGTCGATGGCGGTGGCAGCGGCGGACAGGTTTGGGGAGCGCGTCGAGTCCTCGCGGAGGGAGCGAATACTGTCCGCGAGCGACGGCGAGGACACGGAATGGTAGATGGGCGGTTGGTGCTGAGGGAGGTGATGCGCCGTCGACCTTTCCTGAAGCATGTCTGCATTGGTCCTCATACTTCTCAAACCAGCTTAGCCGGACGACCAGGATGGGCGACGGTATAGCAGAGGAATAGTGGGGATTAGTCGTGTTTCGGGGGACCCGTTGGGTGTCTGGTGAATACAAAGCTGCCGCGCTCAGCAGTCTCGTCAGCACCTGGGCGTCCGGCGCAGCATGAGACAAGTCTCCGTCAGAAGGAACAGCCGGAACAAGAGTGCAGCAGAAGAGATTTGGACCGTCGCCAGGTGGACTCCCATTCGGCGCCATAGGCGCCCTCGAGAGACCGGCCAAATTCGACGCCATTGCTTCCAGAGCTAGCACGGTTCCTGCAGAAGCGAGAGGCGCTTTGTCTCCATGATCGCCTCCGCAAGTAGAACGACGGCCCTCAGGGCTGCGTCCCCTCATGTTTTAGATATGCCTAGAGCCGTGAGCACCCCGGTCGCCGTCGTCGTTGTGTAGGCGCCAGAGGGGCAGCTGGAGGCAGTGATTGGTTTTGTTATTATGGCTTGCTAGCCGTCATCAACCATGCTGGACGACTCATCGCCCAACTGACGGGTTGCTGCAGAAGACAACTGTCCGCGTGGTCTGCTGAAGTGTGTCGCTGGTGTCCGCGGCCATTTGCTGACGAGTCGGGTTTTTGCTGCGGGCGTGCTGATTGGTGGGTGCTGATGACGGACATTTGATGGTGTGCTGAAGTTTGGCGGCTTCTACACCCCCGATGGCTGATAGAGTCGACTCAGGCCGGCCGACGCTCTGGGTAGCCTCCCATCAGATACCAGCAGCTATCAATTGGTTCGCTGCAGCCAAAGTCTATCGCGCACGGATTGGGTTCGACGGCAGCAAAGGAGCTTTTGCGTATGCCGGAATGAGATGGTAGCCCCCGCATGGCCGTCGATCAGCTGTGATTCGTCCGCCCCCCGTGTCGTAATTCTCCTCGAAGGCGCCCCAGGCACAAGGGAATTGATTGCCCAGGTGCTGTCCTCGTGAGCCGGCTGTATTAGCCCCGCTCTGCACAACGGCTGAATACCATCAGCATATCTACTTGCCTACCGGAAACACATGTTGCCTGGAAGCAAAAGCAAATCGTATGACTTCTAGTGACCTACCATGATTCTGAAACCCCACCGTGGGCAAGCGAAGTGTCCTGCAGGGAGCCGCCCATAGCTCCACAGCTAGTACGCAAGCGACGACAGTGTATGCTCGAGAGCTGCACTTACGCTGCACTTACGCTGCACGACACAACTAGCAGTAAATCTCCTGGTTCCTTTTTTCTTCAACATGACCCGTCAGGGGTAGGTTGGCTGGAGGCGAGACGAGACAAAGAGCATGTATTTTTCTCTTTGCTGCTGAGGAGCCTGCGCCACCTTGGGGACCATGGGTGTGCCATTGTGGAGATGAAGTGCGACAAGAAATAATGAGCACTGCTAGCACAGTAAAGATTGACAGCATAATACGTGGCATCTCCCGTCCTCCCCCTCTCCGTCCACCACCACCATCAGAAACCTCGTGTCGACCAACATATGCAGGGTCAACCTGAGGCAGGCGCAACCCCAAACAGACAACCAGCATAACACGGCACCCACCTATCCACGCTGCCGCCACTCCACATCTAATAATACCTCGCATGCCAGACTTCCGAACGACGAAGCCACACCATTGTGACTGCTCTTCAAAAGAGCGCATTGCTTTCTCGCGGCTCGTCCCGTCTGGGCTGATCAAGGATTTGGTTGCACTGAGATGTTCCAAGCGCACTATAGTTCGTAGTGAAAGCGAAATCACATTGTCCTTTGTTCGGTACCACTGCATCCGTTTGGAAATTATAAACTTGGAGCGGAACACGGCTTCCCGCTGATCAGAGCCTAGACCTACAGTTCTCGTTGCAGGAAGGAGGAAAGGTACACGTCCGGATCGTAAATCAGTACCATGATGCATGTCAATAGCGCCTCATCGGAATTGTGAGATTGGATGCGCCACCAATGCTTCTCTTTGAACCGACGCATGATGTCGATGATCCCAGCAATAGTGCCCACGGGCCCGGTATCTATGATTGTAGTCTTATGCCGATGCAGTGGAAGGATATGCATCCTGAAAACCACCCCAAGCTACAGGACAATGGCCGATCCAAGCAATGCTAGGCCTGCATCTGGGGGATAGATGACACCGGATCTATCTTTACCATATGCGACAATGACCGACACCGTCTTACAGATGGATGGCTCTTCTTTTGGATCCCTTCACTCATCTACATGTCTCAGACCGGTATGATTGTTGTTGAGTCGTTCATGTGCCATGGTATTCCTGCTATATGTATCGTAGACGCCGTCCCATGCTTGCAGGCTGTACAATATAATACACTGATATAACCTCTTCCACCTCACATTTGCACTCTTCCGGTACCACCACGTTCCATTTTGTTCAATCGGCGTGCAGTTGCAATCTGTGGGCGTTAGTAGCCATCCCCACCGCTCATCCACCACCGCTTTCAACCCCGCACATACCTGTGTCCTTGTCTTCTGTCCTCGGACTGGCAGACCCATGGCATGTCTCCTTCCCCGGTATGTGCCCATGTCCCTCAATCTTCGTATATCGTCCTGCACCTGCCGCCGCAAGTCGTTTTCAATCTTCATATTTGCCAATTCCGCTGTGAGATCCAAGACAGTGGCGTTTTTCAGACTTCCGACTTTGGCCCATGGATGAATGTAAAATTTGGCCATGATCCGCTGCGAAACCGAGGGACCGATGCCGTAGAAAAATTCGAGGGAGCGTTTTACGAGGGTGGCTTCCGTGAAGCTAAAGCCGTTGATGAACACCTAACACAATCAGCCAATGCGAAACATTCAGATCCACAGCATGCAAAACATACCATGGCGTCGCAACCCTTCCGACAACGATTTCGCGTGTTGGAGTCGTCTCGCCGCGGCATACCCGCAACGATCTCGAACTCTCATCTCGCACTATCCCCGATTCGGGAGCTGCGGGGCTTGGCACTTACGGAGGTGCGACAGTGCGGGCAGCACTAAAACACCACGTTTCAACATTGCCTCGCCCATTGCAGCTTTTGCAGGGAGGATTCTTAGCTATTTAACCTTGGTTCTTTTCTCGATTGCTTCGAGATACCATCAGGCATCATGGCTTCCTTTCAGAGAGCTGTCATCTCACTCCTCTTGATCCTCTCCATCACCTTTGTCTTCTTTGCTCAGACTTCCGAGGCTACCAAGGGTCCTAAGATCACCCACAAGGTATGTATGCCATGGGATACCGTGGAGCATACAGTGCTGATTGCTGCAATAGGTCTACTTCGACATCACCCACGGCGATGAGGAGCTAGGTCGCGTTGTCATTGGCCTTTACGGCAAGACTGTCCCCAAGACCGCCGAGAACTTCCGGTACGATTGGATCCTACAAGATGGGATGTAGCTTCAGGAGCTAACATTGATTATAGTGCTCTTGCAACTGGCGAGAAGGGCTTCGGCTATGAGGGCTCTACTTTCCACCGCGTTATCAAGCAGTTCATGATCCAGGGTGGTAAGTAGATACCATGATATTCCCTAAAGGAACTTGCCAGTACTAACAACACTCGAGGTGACTTTACTAAGGGCGACGGGACTGGCGGCAAGTCTATCTATGGCAACAAGTTCCCCGATGAGAACTTCAAGCTCAAGCACACTCGCAAGGGCCTTCTCAGCATGGCCAACTCTGGCAAAGACACCAACGGTAGGGCACCCTCTTCCACGTAATGAACACGCACTGAATTCTCCAGGCTCCCAGTTCTTCATCACCACCGTCGTCACCAGTTGGCTCGATGGCCGCCACGTCGTCTTCGGAGAGGTTCTTGAGGGATACGATATCGTAGAGAAGATCGAGAACGTCGAAAAGGCTCCAGGAGACAAGCCGGTCAAGACCGTCAAGATTGCCAAGAGCGGAGAGCTCGAGGTTCCAGAGGAAGGTATTCACGCGGAACTCTAGACATCAGTACGCATTTGCTATTGGGTCAACCCCTCAAGTCGGAGAGCTGCTGATAGTGTGTTCCTTTTCAAAGATTTATACGGAGCTGCCGAGCCCGCCATTCCCGGCGACGAACTCGATGTCACGTCGACGCCCATCATCGATGATGTCGCTAGCATCGCAAAGGTTTCGGAGGCTTCTGATGTCAAGTCCAAGATAGAGGCTGCGATCCCTGTTACTGGTTCCGTAGAGGGTTTGTCGCTTGGTCAGAAGCTCTTCTTCGTTGGGGCTATCGTTGCAGTTTGCACCCTCTTCCTAAAGTCAAGAAACGGTGGCAGCAACATCGTAGGTGGGCTCAAGGAGAAAAGTATGGCTTAGATCACGATGAAATGCGAAACGTTTGTTTGGTTATGTGTTTGTCCGCGTATCTGTGATGGTCGGCATACTTCCAAGTGGATGTTGGCGATTCTCTACCTCATCGCGTGAGGATGGAGATTGGCCAATTACGAAGCCGTGTAAACCTGTTGCATACAATGACGCAACTGCGTCACACCTTGCATAATGAAGACTGAACGCCTTCAGAGTAAAGCAAGCCCCAACACAATTAAATTCCAACCTTTTTTCTTCAGTCTTATCATGGCGACGAAGTGTTGAGAGACACTCAGCGTGAAATGACACCAAAAGCAAATAGGCGTTCTTGGTCATGGAACATTCGTGCACTCTTTCTCAGGTCTAGAACAAGCACACGACTCGGGCAAATCCGCCGCTACGATTGCAATCAGGCACAATGTCACAGTGCGTCGATGCATGGAAAAGCAAGCATCCTGCAGCGTACGACACGGGCTGTGACGTTCACCGCTCTCCACTCGCCACAGCGTGCTGAGAACCCGCTTGGGAGGCAAGCGAGCTAGCACTAACTAAGCCTAGCGCTGGAAAGGGTTCTCTCCGACGCTTTTTTAACTTACCCTGTCGTCTCCCTCTTTTCTAACCACCCACTCTCAAAAACTATCCTGTGTGTATTACACAACCTCAACAGCACATTTTCTGTGAAGTCCTTTCTTTTGGTCTTCACGCTTCTTTACTTGTCGTTTTTTCAGGACAGAGGCGTTCCCTTCTTTCCTGTCAGAACGAGTCTCAGGCATCCGCCTGCGAGTTACGAGTTTCGTCACTTAGATCTGCCATTTTTCGTCTGTCGCTCACCGCCGAGCCAGCCGAATCCTGCTGCACAGTAATTTGCGACTTACCGCACCTCTCTACCCAAACACGCAAACACCCCCATCAGCCCGTCGGAGCCCAACACCTTCATCATGGCTGATCAACTCGACATGAATCGTTTGAACATAAACGACCAACAGCAACACTCCCAGAATGGCTTCAGCGGCGAGCGTTCTGCATACATTCCCCCGCACCTTCGCGGTCGTCCTCAGGGAGGCCCTGGTGGCCCCGCCCCCATGGACGGCCCACCGCCCATGATGAACGGCGGCGCCGGCCTCGGTGGCAGCGCTTGGGGACCTGGAGGGTCAGTACCAACTAGGCAGAATGCCCGCGACGACATGCTAACAGACAACAGTCAAGGTGGTCCTCCTCCCATGAACGGCGGCGGCCCTGGCTGGGCCAACGCCCCTAACTTCACTCCTCGCGGTCCCCCTGGTGGTGGATGGGGCGGTGCCCCCCGCGGCGGCGGCGGCGGCGGCGGCGGCGGTGGTTTTGACCCGAGCGCCTACGGCAAGCCTGGTGGCGGCGGCGGTGGTAGTGCTCGTGGATCTGGTGATGGCTCCTGGAAGGATGGCAAGCACGTCCCCGGCCCGCCCAACCAGCGTCTCGAGCGTGACCTTTTCGGTGTACCCAACGACCCCGCGAAGCAGCACACTGGTATCAACTTCGAGAAGTACGATGACATTCCCGTCGAGGCTTCCGGCCAGGGCGTTCCCGAGCCTGTCACACGTTTCACAAACCCGCCTCTCGACGACCATCTGCTAAGCAACATCGAGCTTTCTGGATACAAGGTTCCCACACCCGTACAAAAGTACTCCATTCCCATTGTCATGGGTGGCCGTGATCTCATGGCTTGTGCCCAGACTGGTTCCGGAAAGACTGGTGGTTTCCTCTTCCCCATTCTCGCTCAGGCCTTCCAGAACGGACCCTCTCCCCCTCCCCCCACAGCACAGGGCGGTTACGGACGTCAGCGCAAGGCCTACCCCACTTCGCTCGTCCTTGCCCCCACTCGTGAGCTTGTCTCCCAGATCTTCGACGAGGCTCGCAAGTTCGCTTACCGCTCATGGGTCCGTCCTTGTGTCGTCTACGGTGGTGCTGATATTGGCTCCCAGCTCCGCCAGATCGAGCGTGGCTGCGATCTGCTCGTTGCTACCCCTGGTCGTCTTGTCGACTTGATTGAGCGTGGCCGTATCTCCCTCGCTAGCATCAAGTACCTTGTTCTCGACGAGGCTGACCGCATGTTGGACATGGGTTTCGAGCCTCAGATCCGCCGTATTGTCGAGGGCGAGGACATGCCTCCTACCGCTGGTCGCCAGACTCTCATGTTTTCGGCCACCTTCCCCCGCGACATCCAGATGCTTGCCCGCGATTTCTTGAAGGAGTACATTTTCCTTTCAGTCGGTCGTGTCGGTTCCACTTCCGAGAACATCACCCAGAAGATTGAGTATGTCGAGGACGTCGACAAGCGCTCCGTCCTTCTGGATATTCTCCACACTCACGGTGCCGGTCTCAGTTTGATTTTCGTCGAGACCAAGCGTATGGCCGACTCCCTATCCGACTTCCTCATCAACCAGGGCTTCCCCGCCACCTCCATCCACGGTGACCGTACTCAGCGTGAGCGTGAGAAGGCTCTCGAGATGTTCAGAACTGGACGCTGCCCCATCCTTGTAGCCACCGCGGTTGCTGCTCGGTAAGTCTTCCGATTCTTTTAAAGTCACTGTAGTTGTCCAGCGGACTTTTGCAGCCTTCAATGACCATTTGCTGACGCAATTGCAACAGAGGTTTGGATATCCCCAATGTCACGCACGTCGTCAACTACGACTTGCCCACTGATATCGACGACTATGTTCACCGTATCGGTCGTACTGGACGTGCTGGAAACACTGGTATTGCCACTGCTTTCTTCAACCGCGGCAACCGCGGCGTCGTACGTGACCTCCTTGATCTGCTGAAGGAGGCCAACCAGGAGGTTCCCGGTTTCCTTGAGTCCATCGCTCGTGAGGGCTCTGGCTTCGGTGGCCGTGGTGGACGCGGCGGCGGTCGTGGCCGTGGTAACGCTGCTACCCGTGACGTTCGTCGCATGGGTGGTGGTGGAGGTGGCTTCGGCGGCGGCGGTGGTGGTTGGGGCGGTGCTCCTGGTGGCGGCTACGGAGGAGGTGGTTACGGCGGCGCTCCTGCTGGCGGCTACGCTCCCCCTGCTCCTGGAGGCTACGGCGGTGGCTACAGTGGTGGTGGCGGCGGCGGCGGTAGCTACGGCAACCCATCTGGCCCCGGTGGCAACTCCTGGTGGTAAACTCGCATTCCACGGCTTCACGATCTAGCCAGCCCGGGACATATTTTCTTCTCTACGATACCCTGGGTCTTCGTGTAGCTACTACCGACGGCTTGTTTTCGATTTCCTACAGTTTCGGTTTTTTTCTGCGAATCTTTCCCGGTTACCGCGGATCGATGCGGAAATCTGGAATCTCATTCCCCAGCCAGCATATAGACAGCGATTGTTTTTCTGCGGCTCTGCCTATTTCGAGCTCTTCTCGCATACGATACCCTTCGACGCTTATCCGTCGAGCTCGAGCATAGACGGCAGGACTCTCGCCTTTCCCGGAAAGGCATGCATTACGAACATCTCACGCCTTCGCTCTTCTGCAAGCGTGCTGCTTGGGGAGCTATAGATTCTCGCTTTCCGAGTCATCCACACGCGGATGACCACAGTCAGCATTTCCTTATTTTACGACAAAAGCGATTCCTTTTCCCGGTCATACCCCTCGGCGACAACGTCTTTCTCGTCGTCCTTCGTGTCTCTCGATCTCTCCACACGCGGAGAGTAGCAGCATGGCTGTTCGGGACGACGGAAAAGTTTGCTGCATAGATGGCGTTCATGAAGGTTCATCCACGACCAGCCTTTTTACGAAGGAAGATACCCCGGTTCTTTGTGGTAACCGTCATGGTGGCTGTCTTTTTAAGGCCAGCTCGGCGGTGGGACTTGAAAGCTAGTTTTGGCCTGCACCTCGCGCATGCCGACATGCGAACCTGACCCAGTGACTTGGGTGGAAGGAATCTCATAAAAGCACAGTTTCGAGCAGATGATTAGTACATAGACTAGTATTGGCTGCCATTATGTGTAGCCTGTACAATGCATGCGTTATGACACTTGCACAAGAATCTCCTTCATGCGTGATCTCCGTGTGAAATTGACTTCTCATTACTCCAGTATGGGCTAAGCTTACGTATTCTAGAAGTACTTGGTGGGGAGTTCAGCTTTGACAGGCGGAAAGTGTAAACACTGATGTATACGTCCCGCTGCAGCAAGATGGCGCTCCATCTGCAACGTGCTGGCATGTGAGGCTGTAAGTACACTGCTTCACAGTCACAGTCACATGCTCCTTCTCCTCCCAGGACCCTGACTTCCTCGTTCGAATCAAGACTCAAGGCTCTTTCCCAATTTCCTATGCTCTCAGATAATGACGTCTGCCTTCGCCTATCGATCTCTTCTCTCGCATTCATCCACATTCAATCCCGCATTGTTCAGATCGCACTACCTTTCTCCCACTCTATTCTTCAGCTTTGTGCCTGCCCACCACCAGTATACTCAGCACCCCATCAATTCTATAGCAGACCACGCGTTCCGAGAACTGCATTTCACCCACCAACGAAGGCTCCACGGAAGCCACCACAGAGTTGACGCAAAGTCGATCCCTGCAGGTCTGCGATGCCAAACCGCATCACCGACCATCTAATTGTCCAGGACACCACCAATACAGTCTCTCGGTGGAACAGGATCTGCGGGGATACAGTGTCAGGATGGATTGAATCAGCGGTCCAAGAGTGGAAGGAAGATACAAGAAGAAATGGGCGATTCAAGACCAGTCTGTGGGAATGCTTTGATCCCATCGACCTCTGTAAGTTTTTCCTTTTTGGTAGGATGTCAGGCTTCCATGTTAGGATGTAAGATGGGGGAAGAGGAGGGTAGGGAGAAGCAATGAGGCTAATTGAAATTCAGGTCTAATCACGATATTCTGTCCGTGTGTGACATGCGGGAAGACGTTCCATCGATTGCATTATCAGGGGGACATGAGTGAGTATGAGATCGTTAATGCACCTGTAAGTTTTTGCTCTTGCACTCTCAGTTGCACCAGCTTCCACCTCTCCCTTTCCACTGCTTTCTTCTCCTAAACCACTCACTAATATCTTGGTTTTACCCAACAGTGCCTCGTATACGGAACGACATGCTACTGCTGCTCTCCTATCTTAACCGGTCTCCTCTGCAGTGGCCCGCTCGCATTGCAGACATGTCAAGTCCGTAAAGAGGGCAGTATCGGTGGCACACTAGTGCTAGACTGCTTGAAGGTGTGGTGTTGCAACTGCTGCTCGCTCATCCAAAACGAGAAAGAGTCGACTATATTGCTCGAGGGAAGGAGTGTAGGGCTCGGGGGCGGCAATGGAGTCGTCGAGAGTCAATATGCTGGGGGTGCTGGCGCAGGAGAGAAGATGATCATGCCGTCGCATGGCGCGCAGAAAGGCAGTAACGTTGTGGATGCTGAAGAGGCTGACGAGCTGAGCGCTATGTCTGAGACTGGGCCTGACACGTCACGACAAGCCGTGGACATGGTCGACCAGGCAGAAACAACCTCCTCACTTGATGGCAGTCCTGCAGCCACAACAACCACTCCTCACGCCATCACATCGGAACCAGAACAATGCGACTGCTCTCTTCCAGTTCCAGGAGATGTTGACACACAGACACAAGACCACAGTGTTACTTTACCTACAGTGACCCAATCACCTACAGCCAACATCCCTACGTCCATTTCTACTTCGGATAAACAAAACTGCGACCTTCCTCTCCGAAGATGCAACCCAGCAGAAAACCTCTAGTACAGCCACAAAACGACTTCCCTACCGGAAACTCCGGAACGACATTCTGTAAACTGTTCAACGGCTGCAAGTGTGTGATCCGCAAAGGATCGCGTTGTCTCAAGGTGGGCGATGCGAACATGAGGAAAACGATACAAACTCTATGGCGCATTCTCTGCTTCTTCTAGTATCGCTTTGCCTTCGATTTCTGGTAGGGGCTTTCAGGGGAAGTGATGTTTGAAATTCCTACACTGTTTGCTGTATTTCTCCTTTGTCCTCGATCAATATCATTTGTTGTTTTCGTCGCGGTTTCAAGACGCATGATTATTGCGCCAACAAGATACAGATACCCGAGTATTATTCTGTATAACGAAAGAAAAGAGAAGAGACGCAAAGAGCAGACAAGAATATCATGGATCCATTCAAACTACCTAATAACGCGAGACAACAAAACACATCGACGAAGCCACATGAGCAGAGTCTGGTATCAATAACCGCGAAAAAGACACAAGCTGATGGACAAACAAGAAAACCACGCTCATCCCCTGACATTACCATGATCATACCATTCAACATTATCCGTCCTCCCACCAACTCAATTGCTCACTCCCTGGAACTCCAACAGCACAACAGCCCGGACTTCCTCGGTAAATCTGAATCATCAGTCTCATCCACGTATTTCCTAACCATCTTATCTCGCACCTCCTAAGGCGCAATAGTATAAGCATTACCATACTCATTGTTGCCACCCGCATTGGCGTGCCCATTGCTCGCAAAATTCTGATGTCCATTAACAAGACCATTCGAATGCCCATTCGTCAAATGGCCATTAACAAGCGGTACAGCCTCGCTGTCGTAATGGAGGCGAAGCGAGGTTGGAATGGGACTCTCCTTGCTCGTCGCATCGAGGTAGTGGCGCATAGTGATACCCGCGAGCTTGTGCTCAGTAGTGATGAAGCGGCCCTGTTTACCTGGTGCGCGGCGTACATTAGGCAGTTTGAAGACCTCGCGCAGGGTGGATGCGAGAGAGGGGCCGACAAGACGGGCGCCGAAGCAAAAGTGCAGACCGTGGCCCAGCAGCGTGTATTCCTTAAAGGGGCGGAGCGGGTTCAGGACTTCTGGGTTGGGGAAAGCCAGAGGGTCCATGTTGGCTTTTGACGTGGCGATCAGGACCGTGTGGCCCTTTTTGATGGTTACGGGGCCGCGCGCGCCATCGTCGACGGTTACGTCGCGCGTTGCTACGCGCGGGAGCCCGGGGACAACGCCCACGTGGCGCATGCCTTCGTAGACGAAACCTTGGAGTTCGCGGTCAGAGGCCTCGGGATCCATGAGCGAGAGTTCGATGATACGCTTCTTGTATACTTCGTACTCGGGCTGCAGGTACAGGTCGATGAGGAGCGAGGCTTGCTGGGTCAGGTTGCCGGCTACGGGGGCACCCATACCGATGCAGTCACCGACGAGGTCGCCGATGGGGAGCTTGGTGTCGGCCAAGGCGTGGTAGATGCGGTCGGCGTGGGGGCCGACTTCGAAGGCAGAGCCCTTGGCCATCCAGTCCACGATGCCTTCTAGACGCCCCGTTTGTGTCTTGATGTGCGTCTCGAAGATCTTGCGGAGGGGCTCGGCGGCCTCCATGGCGCCCGCACGGAGCTTCCACTCGTTGTGCGGCATGATGTTGAAGGATTGGTACATGACTGGGGACTGTTAGTGGAGGATGGTGAGATCAATAGAGGAGAAGAACTTACAGAGTACGAGGTAGGCGAGGAAAGCTTCATGAAGGGATAGCAAGCCGCGGGGTTGCTCTTGGGTTTTAATGGGGATGGCAAACCGCTCCGCGAGCCACATGATGGGAGTGATGTTGGTCACATCGCGTACGATATCGATGCTCATCCTGCCCTTTGCACCCTTGAGAGAGTTCTTCTTAATGAGGGCGCGCACGTTGGTCGTGAAGAACTCGTTGATATTCTTCTCGAAGCCTTCCTCGAAAAAGACCTTATGCAAGATGTTAGATCGCTCGTCGTGCTTCCTCTGATCATCCCATCCGATCATGAAGTCGTGTCCAGCAGTGCAGTTGCGAATAGCCGCCTGATACATGACAATGAAAGCGTCACGGTCTTCAAACACCTTCTTGCAGCCAGCCTGAGTCTGGACGCTGACGATGTCGTAGCCGCTTGGAGGGCGGGACGTGTCGTACTTTTCAAGGACACCGTTGCCCTTGAGGATTTCGCGAGCAGCCTTGGGCGTGTAAAAGGGCAACAGAGCGTAACTTGATGTGCCTTTGAAACCACCTGGAAGGCCTTGGAAGAGGAGCTTGGGAAGAACGCCACCATAGGCGCCGGGCGTGGTCTCCGAGAGCAAGGCTGCGCCCCATTGTGTCAGGGTGTTGCTGTTGAAGTCGTAACTCAAGAAGCGGTCACCACGGACCAATGCGACGGCGTCGTCCAAGATACCTCTGCCAGTAGTTTGACCGGGGCAAACACCACTGCCTGGCATAGGTGGCTTTGTGCACTCGGCCATCAGACCAGGGTACAGTTCCATGTTCTCCATGTGACCATACAGGAGCTCAGCGGCGCGCGCAGTCTCCTTGTCAGAGCACCAGTCTTCGAATGTATCGTACGGCTTCAGATTAAGATAGCGACGAAATTCGTTGAGCGTGCAAACGTTGAACATCTCGCGCGCCTGCAACTGGCCCAGCAGGTCGACAACCTTCAGGCTGGCAGGCGTACCGTGCGCACCGAATGCGTGAGCAGGCTCCTCGATACAGTTCTTGATCAACTCAGATATTTCAGAGTTCTTAAATCTGCCATCAGGGCCTCGCTCAAGACCTGCAAAAGTCCATTCGCTGGGCTTCTTCTTCATGAGGTCGTGGCCATAGACCTTCATGACTTTGTGGAACATCTCGACCGTGACATCGTCGATGTGACGCAGGTCAGGGATGACGGATCGAATGATTTCTTCCATCCACTTGTCATCCGCTGCGCTAAGAGCCGCGTGCCAATGGTACAAGACTGCGAATTCGACAGAGACGTGACTACCGGTTCCGCGCTCAACGCGTCCTGCTCCCTGTCTTATTTCCTTGCCAAGGTCAAGAGACCACTCGGAGTTGGCTCGGGGGGTATTGAGGATAGCGGCGACGTAGTCTCTAAGTACGACGGACGCGAAAAACCCGACGTTGATGTTGCGCGTGATCTGGAAGATGTCTTCGTCTTGCCTATGGGCGCAATTAGAAATGGTTCATAATCTAGCATAGCGACAGAACTTACCACTTCTTGCCCTCCTCGTCTAGGGAATCCCATGGCTTGTACTTTCCAGCCTCGTTCACAGCCAAAAGGGATTCCGCGACATGGTTGTGGTTCCTCGAGAACATCAAGAGAACAGCGATAACTCCGGGAGGCATCATCATAATGCGCTCCGAAGCGATCGAATCGGGATAGATCAGACCATTAGTGTATGTTCGAACGCGAGGCTGCTCCTTCTCGGTGTTGCCATACAAAGTGCTGAGGTCAACATAGCTGGAGGTCTCGTTGATCCATGGGTCTGTCCTCGACGTTTGGAAACACTCGTGGATGACAATGGTCGCAAAAGAGAAGAACAGACGGTTGAGTCCAGAAGGATGCTCGCGGAAAGGACCATCGCGCTTCAGGAGTGCCTCATACACATCTTCTACATCGGGTAGGTTTGGACCTGTTATTATCGTTAGCCAAGATGCTCCGATATTGTATATCTAAGATTCGCGTACCTTTAGGTTTCATGGGTGGCACATTGCGCGCGTATGGCGATCCTGCTTTACCCATTTCTGGCAGATGAGGATTGTTTCCGGAACCATCATGTTTCCGGTATCGCGCTGACGGTCCGGCATTTGTAGGCGATGGATGCGGCAAGTCGTTCCAAAGCATGCTGATGAAGCCATCGGAAACTTTTGCGCTGAGACCACTGTTCAAGGGCAGACCTTGGAGCATCTGGACACCATTCTCGAGGAGAAGGTCTTTGTCATCCAGAGGCTCACCTGAAGCCAGAGTAGTGATGGCATCTAGGGCGAATTTGGCATTCTTAACACCAAGACCCGAAATATCGCTCATGATACCAGTCTTTTGGTTCTTCTTGATGCCCCCGGCCGCAACATCTGCCGACCTGCCATCGCTCGCGCGCGTAGGCTTCTTCCTGATTCTCTCGATTAAGGTGGATAATTGGCCAGGCATGATGAATATCTTCTCATATGACCATGTGAGGAAAACGGAGTTAGAGAGGAGGTGAGGACAAATAATTGGGGAAGTTCCCTATGTAAGTGCAAATAAACTTGTTGAAAGAGCAAAGCGCACTGGCAGGCGTCATGTTCTGGGCGCAGGTACTGAGTCCTGCCAGTAACGAGCCAGTGGCATGGCGACGATCACTAGCAAGTACAGTGCGGTGATCAGCGCGTGCAATCGGCGAACAATGTCCAGAAACTGCCAGTGGGCGCATTGAAGCCATTCCTGTATGGGCATTGCGTCGAGTGATTTTCCGACACTCGCATCGTCAAAGCTTTGATAGGTACAAATGGAATGGTTCTCATTGGCGCGAACCAGCCATGAGGAGGGTAGCACTAGACAGATCTCACGCTACCTCCGCTAACAGATGACGGAAGAATGTTGAGCCCTTGGGATGGAGCTTGACACGAGCCGTGAACGGTATAGTCGGGCCCGCACATGTTCCCGCGCCATTGGTCCTGTGAGAGCGCGACGACCGCACCCCGCTTATGATGTTCGCTGCATGTTTGTGGTGAAACTATGAGCTGTCGTCAAAAGAAAGGCGTCGACGACACACGGGTACAAGGCCCATGTCTGGCTGCAGGGGGATCCGTTGTCGTGCGACTCTTGGAACTACCTCACGCCTCTCGGCAGCCTCCCGCGGTTTGGTATTAGACGACGCCCTCAACGGGTCACGCCGTGAGCATGTCTCGATGCGAAACTCAGCTTGCGAGTAGATCGCATACAAACGTCAGATGACCAGGTGATTGGGAACCCAAAGCAGCCATGCGCTGAACAGATGGAAACTCGCTTAAAGTCTAGCGCTTGAAGTATAAATTGAGCGCAGCTGCAATGGGCGAGTGGGTGCGCTTCGTGGGGCTAGTCAAAAAATCGCTATGGACGTTTTTCAGCTGAAGAGGTTGGCGGTGAAGGAACAAGCGGACAAGCCTCAAACCCCCGAGCCGGGTGCTACGCCATGTCGAGTGCGGCCTGTCCCGGATGCGTAAGGACTACTCGCCGCACCGGGCAGAGATGCAAGCCGTGGTAGGGATGAAGGGGTGAGCAAAAAGACGATCGATAGACGAGGCCACGGACATCTAAGCGGCGCCCCGCAATTGATCGTCGGCAAGGTAGCGCCTCTCACATGCAAACGAGACGCGACGTGCTTTTCTTGTCCAAACATCGGCGAGCACATTCACACCACCATCACCTTGCACCATCGATCGACACCACTAATATTATTCCATGACTCTCGACGCCAATCACATGCTGACCCATCTCGCCAACTCTTCTGCTCGACGAGGGCTGACGAGTGAATTTCGTTTCCTTCACGTGTCGCTGCCATCACCATCTTAACATGCACCGGGATGGTGCCCCCCACGAGGCATTGGTTCAAATGTTGTTGAGCCAGAGGTGGCGTCTCTTTTTCCTCACGTTTCGCACGAGAGGAGAGCGGCCGCCGCGGTACCACTGTTGTGCACCCATTTTGTCTGTCAGTGAACGCTGTCAGGCCAGGAGCCGCTTGTGTCATTTTCGCTATTGATACAGCATGTGGAGACCGGACCCGACTAAGCCGCCCCAGTCGGCGGAGCATTTTGTGCCATGAACGAACGGCACTTGGAATCGATTAGCAGCCTCTGACTAGCTGCGGGACGGCTCCGACTGCAATGTCCCGTGTTGATTGAGGTATCCGTGGACGCGATACGCTGCACCCTAAATTAGCCGTGATGATCTCCACTCTGACCTGCCCGATGCACATGCGCCCACTTTGATGGGAAAGCAAAGCAACAGCGTACTTCGACCCCACGCCATTTCTCAAGATTGCTTCTCGTGCCAGTCGACATTTCCCTGTTTGCTATCTCCACATTCCAAGACTCGAATTACTTCCCTGCCCAGAGACGCGCTCTTTCCAGCCAGTTTTGACTTGGCCAGCATGGCATCCAAGAACTCCGAGCAGTTGCGCCAACAGATTGCTGTACCTCAAGTAACCACACAAACACCTAACGAGAGCCCTATGAATTACGGTGCAACACCGCCTCGCCAAGGGCATGTGACCAAGAAATTCGTCCTGTGCTTCGATGGCACCGGTAACAAATTTTCTGGCACAGATGCCGACAGCAACATCCTCAAGATTTATCGCATGCTTGACCGAAATGGCGACGATCAATTCCATTACTACCAACCTGGAATCGGAACCTATGTTACCAAAGCGAACGGCTCCATGACCCGAACAGGTCGATGGGAGAAGTTCCAGTCATGGTATGCAAAAGCCAAAGACAGCGCAGTTGGTACGTTTGACTGCATCTTCAACGAGACTCGTCTAACTCCTCGCAGGGACCTCTTTTGATCAACACGTCATGGCAGGATACAAGGTATGCTAAATCCGACAGGGCGATCCCAGGCCGCTGGATCGTGGGAGGATTCCAGGCGCGTTTTACTAATACGTCTCAAGTTTTTGATGAGATATTACACCCCTGGTGATGACATCTACTTTTTCGGCTTCTCACGAGGCGCTTATACAGCCCGTTTTCTAGCAGAGATGTTGGATCACGTCGGCCTGCTTTCGGTAAGCATCCAAGGCACGGTGCAGGGACAATCAGCCTAACTCCTCACAGGCAGGTAACGAGGAAATGTGCCAATTCGCATGGAAGTATGTTGCTCTCAAAACAAAAAACTGAATGCCGCTAACTCGGCCCGTCAGGACATTCCAGAAATGGCAATGTCGACTACCAGAAGACAAGATCAACAACAAGCAGCCTGGAGAAAAGTCTGAGAAACAAAAACTCCTGGCCTTCATGTGCGCCTTCAGAGAGACGTTCAGTCGTCCAGTCAAATCCATTCGCTTTCTCGGTCTCTTTGATACCGTGAACAGCGTCCCGGCCTTTGAGAATGCTTGGATGCAGCGCAGCAGGTTTCCCTACACGGCGCGAAGTAGTGCCAACGTCATCCGACACGCTGTGTCGATAGACGAGCGTCGCGCGAAATTTCGACAAGACCTCATCTCCCAGGAAAAGCCTGACAAGTCCATGTACTACAAACGGCGACACAAGCATCTGCAGCAAATGAAGGATATGCTTCATGGCAACAATGAGGAGGATGGACTGGACGAGAAGGATCATCACGAAGAAGAGGATAGAGGCCGTCGAGACACTCTGGCCCCTCCTGAGCGCTACAGAAACCCCCACGATACTTCAGGTGTGCGAAGCTCTAGCAGAGAACACTCTCAGTATGACGGCGTTCATGGGCATCGTTCCGCTGGCACTCCCTCTATGCGGTCCTTTGAAGTTCAGGGCTCATACAATTACGGGGATGAGGATGGCGAACAAGATATCCAAGAAGTCTGGTTCCCGGGCTGTCATGCGGTATGTGCATCGCTACTCAAGATGCAGAACCATCAAATCTAACATGACACAGGACATCGGTGGAGGGTGGCCTCTGGACGATGATCACGCAGCGCTAAGCCACGTACCCCTCGTGTGGATGGTACGTGAAGCTCAGAAAGCCGGTCTCGAGTTCGACGAGGTAAAGCTCGAAGCCCTTGGCTGCTGCCACGAAGACGCCCTCGACGGTGCAGCACAAGCCCAGAACAATGTACCAATCATTGCAGTCGAGCCCGCCTCACCACCTCCTACCAGCGGCGATGCAAACGTCTCAACTCTGGACTCCAGCGGCTTCACGGGCTACACCGACATCGACAACATTCTCTCGCACCACCGCGAATACCCCGATACACACTTCCACAAACATCTCAACAGTGCCGCTACCCAAGGCCGTATCCACGACGTTTTGCAGTTCAACAACGGCGCCAACCGTATGGGCGTCATCTCCTGGAACATTATGGAATACCTACCCTTCCGCCGCATGGATCTGCAAGAAGACGGAACCTGGAAAGCCATCCGCTGGCCCCTACCCAAGGGCGAGACGCGCGATATCCCCGCCAACGCCGTGATCCATAGCAGTGTCATTAAGCGTATGCACGCAGATCCTACCTACCGGCCCGGCAACCTGATTGTAGGTGGTGGCGGCCGTGGCGTGCGACACGCGCCCAAAGACTACGGCCTGGGCAAATGGGTCGTGGTTCGCGACGAGGGTGATCACGTAGGCGAGTGTTTTGTAAGGAGGCACCCTCCTGAGCGAACAAAGACGGATGAGACGGAGCAGTCTGGGGGTGGTGGAGGAGGACGGAAAAAGTCGACTGTTGCGTAGTGTGTGGCCTTGATTCTTTGCTTCTCTGTTTTTACCTAGTTAGTATCTGCCTTAGTGTAATGCCCTTGAACTCAGTTTGATATCTGGTCGTAAGCCTTAGTACCACACTTGCACAAGACTTTTACATACCAAATTGTTTCCCGGTAGTTCGCTTATACTCTGCGCGCTGGTCTTTCCTTCTGCTCTCCTGGCTGCTTGGGTATCACTTCAATGTTCTACCGCGTCGTAAGATCCATAGACCGTGTAAAAGTTACCATCACACATCCTGCACTGTCTAGTACTGTCAAATGAGCCCTAGAACAATCATCACAATTAACCTCAAACTATTACTAACCTCTACTACTACAGCTACCCTTTTTGACCTAAGCAAACACCCCAAACACCCCGATGTAAGCATCCAAACTACCCATCTAATTTAAATCACCCGTTCTGAAATCTCTCGTCTAATCACGCATCAAACAATCCCCTCACCCTCTTCTCCTTCTCAGCCTCCCTTCCCCCATCATAACACCCCAGTCCCACCCCATCTACAGCGTAGAAAAATACGCCGCTCGCGCCGCAAACTTGGCTTCCTTCTCATCGACCTCCCTCTGCTTCTGCGTCGAACTCGCCGCTTCCGAACCTGCTCGTCGCATCAGTAACACATTCCTTATTTCTGCTTCCCCGTTGGCTGCGCCGTTCTTCTGCTGCCCATATGTGTGTTGGGAGAAGGTGAACTCACTATTTCGGTTTAGCATCTTGGCTAGAAGGCTCTTTTTACTCGACGTGCAGGACTGAGCGGAGGAGGAGGAGGCTGTGTAGGGTGGTGGTGCGGTGGTGGAGTAGCATGGTGGCGATGGAGATGCTGTGGGGACGGCGGAGGTGGTGGTTGTCGGGGAAGACATTGTAGAGGGTTGTATGGGAGAAGGGGTATTGTCGATAGTTTGAAGGTCCGGTATGAAGTATTAATACAACCGTAGAAAATTCTTGAGCGACACCACGAAGCAACGTTCTGTTTAACCGCTGTCTTCTTATCGTCGTTGTTTTCTTTCCAGATATTCTTCCCTAAACAAAGACCAGTCACACCCCTATATACCAACACGGAAACCTCCCAATACCCTATCTCACCACCGATCCCGGCACATGGACTCGTCACCAACGCGCTTCTACAACGCGCCCTTCGGAGTAGTATGACTCTGAGCTTTTCTCTTCTCCTGCTGGCATCGGCAAATTAGCTTCGTTTGAATACGCCACTGCGCAACAGGCGACTCAGACCGGAATAAAACTCAGCAGTGTGAGTAAGCACGTTGGCTAGGGTGGATGTTTCTAGGCACCAGGCAGCAAGGTGCAGGGGGTACAGTGATGTAAGGCGTCCAATGCCGAAATTCTGCGCTCGTCAACATTACCGGAAACGTGATGCGGGGAAATGAGTCGCGTCAAGCTTTTTTTCTTGTCGAGAAGCTTGGTCAACAGTGGAAAAGAATAGTTGGTGTCGGTGTGTAATCTGGAGAGGGTTGGTAAGTCTGGTGGGTCGGAATGAGTAATAATGATGCGCGCATGCAGAGTGCCATGGAGCGTGACAGGGGTATGGTATGTCATTTTACTCCGAAGAAAAGGGCTAGAGCTAAAAGCTGGCAGACAAAAAGGGCGTCAGGTGCGGATTTGACATTACCGTCGGAATGCGATATTTGCTATACATTTCTACAGATAGTGAAAATGTGAATATGGTGAGAATGTTGGATTCCGAATTCTACGTCTAACGACTACGCAAAGGGAACTAGGCAGCCGAGTGCCGGCCCAGTCCGAAGTATTTACAGAGAAGATAACGGAATAAACATCGAGCGGCCTCTGAGGTTCTTACACGCATTGCGCGTAGTAGTCCCCTGAAGCTTTGCAGGTCGCTCCCGAAGCACCTACGCGCGGTTAGTACAACTCTCCGAGAGATATCCTGCAAAATGCCACTTACAAGTAGTGCATCCAGTCCAACCGTTTCCACCGCATTGCCCGTATTTGGCTACAGAGCAGCCACCAGATCCACCCCCGTTTGTTGGTGCAGGTGCCGCAGAAGTGGTGATTACTGAAGTCTTCATCGTGGTCGATTTGGTTGCAGTAGCTGTAGGAGCAGCTGACCTACCGGTGGCAGTGACAGCCGATCCAGCTTGACCCGCAATAGCCTCTGTACCACCAGAGATAACAGACGGCCCAGGTGCTGCGTATGAAGCAAGGCTCTGGTAGATGTTGATCTGAATGCCAGGGTCGGTGGCCTTGTATGCGCCGGGGAAGGATACCCCAGCTGGCGAAAGCGATCCACCCCCAGTCACTGTGATCTGATAGCATGTAATGTAGAACTGCGCACCATTCAGGCCACCCGCAGCATGCAGCGCGATAGCCTCAGCTCTCAAGAGGTAGTCTCCCGGAGCAAGATTCGCGGGGATCTTGACGTCCATCTTCCCACAGTTCTTGTTCAGATCCTTGGTTCCCCAGTAGTCATCCGAACCCCCACCTCCAGACGGGTTCTTCGCCCATGTATCCTGGAACACCTTGAAGAAAGGGTCAGATCCATCAGCTGTGGAAGCATCTGCGACCTTGGACATGTAGACGAGAACGGGGCCGTAATGAGCGCCACCAATGGCTTCGTTGGCGCAGGAACGGTCGCCGTTCTGCTGGTGCATTTCTACAGTCACAGTGCCGCCAGCTGGGACGCTGCACTTCGAGGCTGCGGGCCCCTGGTTCGCATTGCAGCGTATGTCGTTACTTGCTACTGAGGTGACAGGACTGTTTCCGTTTGGTAGTCTAGCACATGTGGACTGGTATAGAGGTGTTAGCATTGAAGGAGATACTGTGAGAGTCACATATCTTGTCCACGCCGTTGACCCAAAGGTCCTGGAATGTTGCGTGAGAGACGACCTGTGTTGCGAAGGTGGTAACACCCGCTAGGACGAACGCGTTCTTCATGACGGTCCTTGGTAAGGCTGGAAACACTGAGTGCAGGGTATGAAAGACTGTTCGAAGTGTTGCTGTCGAGCTATCAGAGTGCCGACATCTGTGACGCTTTTATACTTAGACCCCGATGCCCTGGGCAATAGGCTGTCTGTTCGCTTGCGCGGTATTTCCAGCCCGTTGTCCGATTTTCTGGTACCATGCCTCGAAAGGTACAACTCATGAGCATACTTTCGTCGCATGACCTGGATTTATATTAATACAAAGCTTGTTGTCACCGTAATCCGGGTTCGATCTTCCACGTGTGACGGGCTGTAGGTGGTGTGGAAATTAATCAATCCGCAAAAGCTCATATACGCATCGTGGCGACCCCAGTTCTGAGCTCTAGAGTTGTCCACAAGTCTCGCTTCGGCAACGGGCTGCCTGTATACAATGCGCGTAACATATGTGGGCCACCGGATAATAGTACCGTCTGTTCAAAGACCCACGAAGCATATAGAAAATCCCGGTACATCTATCAGATTCCTGGAGAAGGAATAAAATGTTCGACTTGCTTTCAACGCGTTGCATGGACTAGGGCGATGAGGGGTCACTTGCTGGATAGCCTGTAAAGTTTGGGTACGCTGCAGCAAGCGCAATTTCACGTGGCGCATCGCACTTCCTTCTGAAGACGAATGTGACTTAGAGTCACTGAGCCAGCCGACCGGGGCCTGGGATGGGAAGCTATCGAAAGCAATTTGTTTAGATGAAGTGGAGCAGGGCGACATGCCGAGCTGGCGAATTCCCCGGTTTAGGAGCTCGGCAAGAAGCTTATTTTCTCTTCATGTGCGACATAGGCCGATCTTGGGGTTGCATTGTGAGCGAAGGCCAGCTGAAATGGTTGTGCTGGTTATCTGCGATGGTTGCACAAAGATGTTGTACTGCCGGTCGGGAATCTGGGTGCCCACCATGTCGGGTGAGATCGGCTAGTGCGACAGGCTAGTTTTTGATCACGTGACACAAAGCGACACGTTAGCAAACCTCACCGCCTCGCTTATCAACAGAAATGATTCGTTGTGTCGCGTAACGAAGGAACCTTCATCAATGGAAATAACACGTACAGGTGGCTGCACGCCAAAACCATGATCACACGGCTTCGCGGGACATAAATGCTCGACCTAATACGGAGCATCCACAGAACACGCCATTGGCAGATGTCGCGAGTCTCGTCCATTGTATATTCTGCTCTTTTATAGAGTACTACACAATCTTCTAGGTACGTCTAGTCAGTCAATACTTTACGAGAAGTTTCCCAGTTAGATCGCGCCTCCAGCTCGATACCTCCCAGTCGCCATCCAGCTCGCCATCCTCTTGCGCCCTACTACTCAGTTTTCAACACCGGCACTGCTGCTGTGCTCACCTGTCACATTCGATGCCGCCACCGAATATGCTGGCTCCAGAGGCGGAAGAGCAACATCCTCCACTTTCTTCATATCCTCCTTGATCCAAGCCTTGTTTTGCTCCAGTGCCCAATCGATCGCATTGCGCATTTTGCGAACAATGGCCAAAAAGTCGGAACTAGTGCAATCTGACGAGATTCTGGCGATGCGCTTCGAAATATAGCTGACTTTTTCATCCGCTACAAAGGTCCAACAGCAGCAGATACAAACGGCTGCGGCCGTAAGCTGATGGAGATGACGTGGGCGGCTCCGTCGAAGGTTTTCTGAAGATCGGCTTCGTCCATCCCAGCGGACTTCTTCAACTGCCGAAGATTACGGAACATTACTGCTGCGTTGCGCATGTTCCGATATTTCGTATACGCATCCATCCCCTGACCCTTGGTTCCAATAGTGGCGACAGGGAATACGAGCTCCGCATCGGATCTGGCAGGAGCGCACTGCGAACCGAGATAGGCCAAGGCTTCTGTATATTCGCCCACCATGTCTATACTGAACCCAATCGTGACATTCGGATACGGCACTGCGATCGCAAATTGTGGAAGCTTGGGTGCGCCAACAGACGCCAGGGGAAATGTGCTCTTGAAATGGGCACCTGCACATGCCCAAACGTCTGGTCTGCCCTCTCGAAGGTCCACGAGGCCAATGACTTTGCTAAACAGAACAGCCGTGATCATGCCCCGCTCAGTAGCATTTCGGAGTGTCTTTCATGCTTTAATACCATCTTCACTTGTGATGTCGTCTTCGCGACGCTGATTGACCTTCTTCATTACTTCGTCTAGACTTGATGGAGAACACTCGTCTTCGACGAATATGCATCCGTGTTCAGCAAGAGTAAGAGAGTACTGCGGAAAGCTATACCGGATGTGCCTGGGCTTCGAGGGCCTCTCTTCAGCGCGCCATTTTGGATCTAATTGAAGCTGTAGTTCGCCAGGTTTTCTTCATTCAATTCCGCAAGTGTACTGTCACTGCTATTATGATACAGAACCAGGTTCTCAGTGTGGCGTGGCTCGCAAACGACACGCAGCTCGTCGCTGCTGCAGTGATCGGGAGTAGGTGAGGCTAGAAAGCGAGCTTTGCAGATGCTCATTATCGATGAGCCTTAGAAGCGAATGGCCGACTCGATAACGAACTAGGCGGCAAGATTGCGGAGAACGAGATTCGGGTCGGGTTTTCGCGGGTTGAAGTGAGTGCATCACCCCCTTGCGGAGAAACCAGGTACCGAGACCCTTGGACGATGGCTTGTCACTCCAATTGCTCAAGCAAAAACTCCAGTTCGGTTATTCGCGTTGAATTCAGGGTCGCTTCCAGTGATTTTCCCGCGTCGGAGTACTCAATTATCTCCCTCTCTGGCTAGCACGCCTTTTTTTGCAGTAGCCAGGATCTGTATTTTGACGATGCTCTCACGGCCTCCATCCAAGTTTGTGAAGACTTTTTGCAAGAGGGACCACGCCTCCCCCAACTCTTTGCTCTGAGTCCTTCTGTATACACACACACACACACAATTTATTTACGCCCGGCGGCCGAGCTAAAAGGGCTACTAACGCTAGTCTAGCTTTACACTTCCTATGCTATTTCTTAGTCTTCTTAGCCTATATATCTTCTTTAGCCTACTTCTTTATATAGCTTATTATCTAAGTTAAAGCTCTTACTCTATATCTTAGCGTATCTCTTCTCTATCTATAATTATTCTTTATTAGGTACTTATAAATTAGTATTACTAGTAGTAGACTAGCTTAGAGTTAGCATCTCTAAGAGATTCTCTAAGTATTTAATATCCTATCTTTAGCGGCTAAAGCACTATCTACTATTAGTTATATAAGGCTACTAATACGTTTATATTAGTAGCTAGGCTAGTTTAGTAGTTAGAAATTAGTTTGCCTTAAGTCTTTATATTGCTATTGCGAATCGTATCGTCGCTCGCACTGCATCTATATCTAGCGCCCATTTTACGTCGTCTGTCGCTGCTTTGCCGCCTAGGTAGAATGACATATTTCCCCTGCTTATCTGCGTGCACCGCAGCATTTCTGTCCGCTGTATCGTCCACTTCCGGCAGCGGAACAGAAAATGCTCCACTGTCTCTGCTGCCTGTCCACATTCGCATTGGTCTGTCGTTGATGCTTTGATTCGGTGTCGATACGTGTTCAGCTGTGCCATGCCTGTTCTAAGCTGGGCAAGCACGCTGCTCTCTTTCCGCGACAGCCCGTCATAGAGTTGTCGCGTGTGCTTTCCTGGCAGTGCCGTGTCGATTCGTCTAGAGTATGCTCCCACGTCTACTGGCACCTTCTTAGCTATGCCTTGCTTACGAGCTATGTTGTGCGTAGTTAATCGCATCCGAGGGAGCTGTGTCTGTGGCGTAGCGTTTAGTCTTGTTGACAACTTTGCCTCCTACTTAGCGAGGTGTGCGAGCTTATACTCTTCGCTTGTAGGTAGCTATAGCACTGTTACTGTGTTGCCGTCTCTTTTTAGCGTCTGTACAGTCCTGTAGAACTAGCTAATATAGCTTTGCCTAGACTGCTGCTGTGGTCTTCTAAGCGTGAGCACAGCGGCTTTGTTTCTTGTTATGAGTGCGATGCTGCGAAACCTCAGCTTCGATAGCCTGCCCAGC
>JARBXR010000186.1:0-40880 GCA_029100535.1 Stemphylium beticola | reverse complement strand
ATGGCCCTACAGCCAAAAAAGTGAAGTTGGCGCATGGGCCACCAAAATATTCCTCACTAAAAACGAGCTCCTTCGTAGTAGCATGCAGCATCGACGCCTCCGATCCCAAACGCCTCCGCCCCCGAACCTAACCAACAACAAAAAAACACGCATACAACACACGAACCCCACACCATGACGCAAACGGAACCCGTACCCTCGCCATCCGCAGCACCGCCAGACCTCAGCGCCAAACTCCCCAAACTCATCCCACGCAAACGCGCCCCCACCGCGCAACGAGAAGCGCCTTCAGCCCCTCCCCCGCCAACACCCTTACTCAGCGAGCCACCCAATCTATCACAGCAGCAGCACACATACCAGCGGCCGTCGCGGCGCATATTGAGTCCAGAAGACCACGCTTTGTTCCTCAAAAGCCCGACATGCACACTCGTCGAAGCCTTCATATACGGCATCGCAGATTCCGTGCGCGACAGGAGCGTATCCAGCATAAAACCGGGCGAAGAAGTGACACCTACGGTGGAAAAAGTGCTTGAAATCCTACGCTCAGCAGAGGGGATCCTAGAAAATTGCCCGCCTGAAGACACGGGCTCGCGGTTCGGAAACCCAGTGTTCAGACAATTCTTAGACGAGGTGGAAGGCGCGTTGCGGCCGTGGCACGAGGGCCTTGGTCTTGTCGACGCGGCGCAAATCGACGAGGTAGCAACGTACCTGCACAATTCGTTTGGCAATAAACGACGCATAGACTATGGTTCGGGTCACGAACTCAACTTCTTCCTCTGGTTGCTGTGCCTAAACCGGCTGGGCCTCCTGGCGCCCTCGACGTTCCCCGCGCTCGCCCTCGTCGTGCTACCCGCATACCTGCACCTGATGCGCCGCGTCCAAGAAGCATACTACCTGGAGCCTGCGGGCTCGCACGGCGTCTGGGGCCTCGACGACTACCAATTCCTGCCCTTCCTCTTCGGCGCAGCCCAGCTGCTGCACCATCCGTACATTACGCCGAAATCCATCCACAATGCGCTTGTGCTGGAGGAGGAGGGCGCCGAGTACTTGTACCTCGACCAGATTGCCTTTGTCAATAGTGTCAAGAATGTAGAGGGCCTGCGCTGGCATTCCCCTATGCTGGATGATATCTCCTCGGCAAGAAGTTGGGCGAAGATCGAGGCCGGCATGCGTAAGATGTTTCGTAAGGAGATATTGGAGAAGTTGCCCGTTATGCAGCATTTTTTGTTCGGCAGCTTGGTTCCTGCCGTGCAGGGTATGAGTACGGAGGAGGAGGCGGGCGTGGAGAAGGAGGAGGATGAGGGCGAGGGCGGTGAGGTCAAGGTGTTTGATGATGAGATGGGCAAGAGACATGTGCATGCGAGTGCTGGTTGGGGCGATTGCTGTGGTATTAGAGTCCCAGCTGCGGTTGGGGCTGAGGGGGAAGCGAGGAAGGGGGGTGCGAGGGGTTTGAGGAGAGTGCCTTTTGATTGAGCGGTGCTTGGAAATGGTATGCAATGGCGTTTAGAGTAAATACCTGTATCACGACTAATGAAGGGGGAGGGGGGGGCGCGCTGGGGATTGGTGCAGTCAAACCATCATATGCACGTTTGTACGATAGCAGCAACATTCTTGTCAGCAACCAGAGTATCCGAGCTACAAAAAAATAGCATTCATTCATCCATCCATTTCTCCCCATGACATCTCATTTGGTATCAAATCTACCTCCCCCTCCCCTCCCCTCCCTCCCATCAAGCCCTTTACTTCGCAGCCAACTCCTTCTCAATCTCCGCCTTGAGATCCTCAGGCTTCTTCGTACTCGCCCACCTCCCCTTGACCTTTCCATCGCGGCCAACGAGAAACTTTTCAAAGTTCCACTTCACACGCTTGAGCCCCATGAGGCCCGGCTTCTCGTTCTTGAGCCATTCGAACGCGGGGTCCGCGGTGCTGCCGTTGACCTATCCAGATTGTCAGAGCATATCAACACCAAAGAAGCCTCTTGACGAGAGGTAAGAAATAGACATGGACGAAGAGAAGTGGCAGAAGGGAAGGGAAGGGCAACATACATCAATTTTGCCCAAGACAGGAAAACTAACACCGTAGTTCAACTGGCAGAACTCTTGGATCTGGTCGTTAGACCCGGGGTCCTGGCCGCCGAATTGGTTGCAGGGGAAACCTAGAATCTCAAAGTCGTTGGGGTGGCTGGCTTTGAGCTCCTTATAGAGTTTCTCCAGCCCTTCGAATTGTGGCGTGAAGCCGCATTTTGACGCCGTATTGACGACGAGGACGACTTTGTTTTGCAGCGAGGAGAGGTCGAAGGGTTGGCCTTTTTCTGTTGGAGACATGCGGTTAGTATGCGTCAGGTTTGGTGGAGGGGGGTGAGTGATGTGATGGGGAGGGAGACGCTGGATGCTGGACATGTCGTTGCAGATGCACGGAATGCTTCGTCGCTCAAGAGCGTGCCCGAGGCAGATAATCAAATAAAAACGAAGAAGAAAGAACGTACTGTCCTTGGGCTTGAACTCATAGAAGCTCGTCGCAGAAGCCATGGTTGCGTATTCTCTCTTATCCCTCCCTCGAAACTTATTCGCGAGCGTATACGACGGCGCAGGAGTTTTCGTGTGTATAGCAGCAGTTCGTTTCGCAGAAAGCGTAGCAGCAGAAAGTGTAGAACGGGTAGTGGTAGAGGTCGAGGGTAATCGCAGCGAACAAGATGTCACATTCGTCGCGACACAACGCGGGGCTGTGCTCAAGCTTCTCGCCCCTCCACGCCCGCCTGCGATTCCTAATCCCCCCAGCAGCGACGCTCCGCCGCCGCCGCCGACAACGCCGCAGCTGCCATTCTTCCTCACAACATGTGATAGAACCACGTCGGCACCCTTGGAAATCCTACCCAATGCCATGATGTATTCTGACCTCGGCTTACAAAGACTGTTTTTTTTTTCTCCTTTACTTTTACTCAAGTCCGGACCCTTTGGCTTACGGAAGAAAGAAGGTGAACCTAGATAGGGAGCTCCGCTACACGACTGAGCGGGAAAAAAAGGGACTGAACACCGAAACCAACGCTGTTTTGAGTCGGTTTGCCGCTTGCTGGTGCTGGTGCTGATGCAGGGTGCGATACGCGGATGCGCACGCGATGGCACAACGGGCGGGATACGAGGGAAACCTAGGGAAGATCCCCCCTAAGCTACCTCGGCTTGTTCTAAGGTTTGCACACGGGTACGTACCGCCCGGGCATGCCGACTCGATACGGACGAGAGCGCAAACCAGGCTTCGATGCATGGAACAAGGCACTTTGCGAAGATCGAGGGACAAAGTTCATGACGCAAGGAAACGGCGATGAATTGCTGTATTAGGTGAGACCGCCCAAAGGTTACGGCCTTTTGCTCGGTCGGACTTGAAGGGTGAGTTGGACGGTGAGGGGAGCGATGATCGGAGCGGGAGGGGGTGGCCGAAGTGGGCCGATGATTGAGATGGGGGTATTGCTTGCAGGCCGTCAAAGAAAATCAATTATGCATTGCCTTCAAGAGCTTTACGAGCACACCTTGCCGCTGGGTACAACAATAGTTGAAGAAAAAAACAATCAATACAGACGCTATGTAAATGCAACTGAGGAGGCCACCAACTTCCGCTCTGCGGGCAATGATGGCCATACATGACTGACCTCGCTATTTGGTCACCCTCTTCTCCCATTCCTTACTCATACTCCGTAAACAAAAAAAAAGAAAATACAAACGTCTCCTGGATTACACCCTCCTCCGTTAACAGTAGATCAATCGTCTGATACATCAACCAAATCTCATGCTTCCATAATGCAATGAGTGGGACCACAGTCCGTCTGCCCCCGCATGGGGGTTTTGCTGTCGCCTTAAGGGCTGAGCAGCGATCCTTCGGCTTTCCAGTCCGCGGGTGGGACATTTCCTTTGGGTATGCATCCTGTGGCTTGTCTCCAGTGGAGGAATCCATCCATCCAGGGGTATAGGCATCCATCCGAGACTTGTGGCAAGTCATGGTCCTCATCCGCTAGGCATGCGGGAATTCCATCCGGCTTTCGGAGAACGCAGAAAAGCAAAACGCTATGTGTATGTGTGGTGAAAATAACAAGGGTAAGGGGTCCGGGATTGCGCAACGACAAACCTGCTTGGTCGCGTCACGGCAGACGGAGTCTACCAGACGTGTACTTCATTCAGCCGCCGAACACATCTCGGTACTGAGTACAGATGTCGTGAAGGCCGACAACCTCTTTGGTTAACTGAATGTCGTCACCAAGGTCGCTTGGGTTGCTCAAGTTCATCAACACCTCGATGAGGTGCTGCTTCTTGGTGAGAAACTCCTTGGCGAGAGCATCGCCACGCTGCTGGCGTTGTTGTTCAGCAGTAAGCTTCACTACCTTCACACGCTTCTCTACAGTCTCCTCGGCAGACGCCTTGCGCTTGCGAGAGACAGACTTACGGAGAGCCTGGCCTTGAACAGGAGGCGAAGGCTCTGTGGTAGGTCCGTCATACTGGTGTACCCTCTTCATGTGGTCGAAGAGGTTGTAGCGACGAGGGAAGCCATGGCCGGGTACCGCTCGCTCACACTCCCTGAAGTGGCAGAGGTGAGGACGGGCACCGTGACCGTGCATGCCATGCGCCTCACGCTCGTGGCGGAGAAGGCATGCGGTCGAAGAGAACTGCACACCAACGCAGGTCTTCTTGTTGCAGCGGAAGGGCTTCAGGTGGGAGTCGACATACTTGCTACATGGATGGTTAGAGAGACATGATAGCTCGTGGTTGAGTGACTTACTCGTAGTTGCACTTCAGAGCGGTCGGCTTGTGGCTGCATCCAGTCTTGCCCTCTTCAGGGCAGTGGTACTTGCCGTCCTCGTCTGGTGTTTGCTGGTAAAGAGGGTGGCTGCGAGCGACCTTGGTGCGCTCCTCCTCGAGCTTCGTCTCAGCAGCCTCGGTTTGGGAGAGGGTGTCGTCATGTCCGTCGAGCGACTGAGGCGCGGACGCAGACTTACTCTCCTTCAATTCGACTTGAGGGAAGTGCACACTGGTGGTGCTGGTTGGGGTGCCAACGAAAGCACCAAAGCTGGCATCCTGAGCAGATGCCCGCCGTGACTCCTCCTGAAGGGTGTATGACGAGGAGTGACGGAGGGCAGCTGGACGCTCGGAAGCATCAAGGGAAGTGGACTGCCAGTTTCGTTGAGAAGCTGGTGTGCTGAACATGGCTTCATTTGTTTGTGTCGGCCATGTGAATGGGAAGGAGCTGGTCTGGAAGTGAGCATCAGCGGTTGGCCAATGTGGCGAGTCGCTGATGGATGAAGGTGTGAATCGGGTCATGTTCGATGTCGGGTAGTGGGTGTAGTCCTGAGCAGTAGAGTAATTAGCATATGAGAGTGGTCCATCCGTGGGCTCCCATGATCCGGATGTGGCAGGTTGATGCATGTGGCTCATGTCCAGAGTGTCTGGGAAGGCACTGAAGTTGTCGGAGCTCATTGTTGGTGAGTAAATGTCGCTGCCAACGAAGTGGCTACTCATCTGGCTCCGGCTATCCTGACGGTTCATCTCTGGCTTCCTGGGTCCGCGCCGGCTGGCGCCACTCTGGCTCTGGTACGCGCTGTCCATGCTGCACTCAGATACTGTGTCCTTCAATTCGAAGAAGTCTGAAGCGTGCATGTCCTGGAAATCAGAAGAAAAAGGAAAGTCCGGCGCGGAAACAATTGGTGCAGGAATCTCCTTTCTCCACTCAGTGATGTTTGAGATGTAGAACGCTGGCTCCGGTGGTGAATCGAAGAAAGAGTCGCTGGAAACCAGAGTCAGTACCAAAACTCGCATGGCAAACCTGAATAATAGAAGAAGAACTCGTGACAAAGGAAAACGCCATGTTAGTAAGCCCGGCGAACGGAGAAGCCTATTTGAAGCACCAAATCAGTAAGGATCAAAAGAGGGAATGTTAAGGTTAGCACACACCTCGAAGGAGCCAGTATTGTCAGTATCATAGGCCATGTGTTGAGCAGTGTCGTGTCCATGTCGACTTGGTGGGCAAGCGATGGGCGAGATAGTCCAATATGCGCAGAAGATAGCAATGATCCAGGTCCAGTGAAGAGGCCAGTGAATGTCATCCGGTAGAAGAGATAGTTCAGAACACCATAATCCCCTTGACACCGCTCAAGTTAGTTTGAGATCAATGGGTCGATGGGATAGGCAAGCTTGAGCCCACTGTACGTACTTCATGTCCGTCCAAAGCAACTCCAAATCCTTTCCGTGGAGGCAGTAGGCTTGATGTAAGACCTGGGGTGGGATCCAGAATGCGGGTGCATCCATGGGGTGGTTCCTGGGCTAGGGGATCCCTAGGGAAATACTGAGATGATTCCTACTCCATGGAGGGGCGTGCCTTGGTGGAGTGCGTTCAATGACATTACCAGTCGCGCGTCGTTCAGCACAGTCGAACAATAACATAGTTGGACGACATTGCTGGGTGGTGCCTACGTAATCCTCTCGACAATGCGGGGCTGCATGTCGTTGCTGTGAACGAATTTTGCTCGGATGTGTTGCCAAGTACTAGCGAGGGCGATGGTCCACTCCCGTGGCCTCACCGCCGTTTCGAGAGCTCTACATTTAACTCTGAATTGGGGGGGCATCGAGGCCTCGTGATTGTCGTTTCTACAAACACTGCAAGGGCAATGTACTACGTATTTCGAATCCTGGTAAGACTGTTCATGGGAACATCTGATCCTGGCGTAACTGAAGAAAAGTGGCCATGTGACTGTCCTGTACCGGGGTGGTAAAACCTATGGAAAGGCATCCTGTGGCATCCTTTGGAAATCCGTTGTGGGCTGTAATGGCGGCGAAGAAAGAAAACGAACAGTAGGAAAGAGATACATGATTATATCAAAACAGGGTGTTGTGGTACTAAGTTGTGAAGGAAACGCGTAAATCAAAGCAAGACGATTTGGGGGGAAACCGTTGGGCAGTAAGTACCTAGATAGGGCTCCGTCTGGGCTCCGAATTGTCATCCTGAGCAAGGGCTCTTGTAATGTTGTCGATATCGTTGTTGAATTTGGGCAAACGTCGCAGAAAGAATAGCTGAGATTGCCTGTTTGCAGTGCGATTGTAGTCGTCGTGTGTGAAAGTTGTGGTGATGGAGTAGGGAAGGAAAAGAGGGAGCTGAGAATATGTGGGCGAGGGCTTCGCGTGCTGACCGGTTGGTGGCTTAGTTCGAGTGCCAGCGCATAGTAGAGGGCCCCACACAAGGATTCCGCGAGTAAAATCTTGTTACGGTGCTTCGGCGGTTCCAAAACCAATGGGCCAAATTAATGTGAGCGCGGCATGCTTGGGACGGCCGCACTTCTTATCACTCTCCGAGTCAAGCGCTAACGTCACAGACAGTGCGCTCGGTTCAGGAGTTACCCTGCCACTCTCGCGACTCACAGTGCGAGGACAAAACTCCGCGTCGGCGAAATACATATGTCGCTCACGGATTTTAAAAATGTGGGAATCTAAACTGAATTGCATCCAGGGGCCTGCCGGGATTGCGACGTGAGCAACGATCGCCGCGGACCACCACCAACCGCGTCGCTGTAGGGTGGCTCGACAGTGCCGTCAAACCTGCAAATCCAGGGACTCCTGCAGCCGAGGCTGCACACGATGGATGCGCTTCTCGTCTAGCCCCGTGATCAACGGGAACGAGACTTGAAGGCTGCCGAATGGATGTTCACAAATCATCGGAACGCAGACGTTGACAGGCTGCCCATTGCGCGGCATGCGGCAAAATTAGAGCGATCGCGCAATATTAACTTTTGATTGACACGAGTCGATTTACGGGATACCGGCTGGACCCTCCCTTCAGCCGACTCATCCGTCGTGCGCAGCATCGAATCTCCAAGCAGTTTCATTTGCTTTGGAAAGTATACCGCACGTTTTAGTGTACATACCAGCTGCCCATAGGGCTACATCTGGCAATGCTGCACGACAGCGTGTGCATAATTTACTGTGTCACAGCTTCATTTACTCCAGGACTCACAGGCGTTGCGTGGCACAATCGACGTCGGCGGAAGTTCAAGGAAAATCATGCACAGCGTGGAAGCTTAACATTTCGCGAGTCGATATCGCGCTTCTGGTGGCAAACACTTGCCGTTGAGCATTGCCCTGCACATTGTGGCTTGTTCGCCAAAAGTCTATTCAGAGTCAGAATATGTTGGAACATCAGGTGGCAATGTGACAGTGAATAGGATTGTGATCAGATAGGAGCGAAAGACAATGCTGTTTCGTTCCTCATTGTCCTTTGGACTAAGATGAACTATGCTTTGAAATTTTGGTATCATCAGGAAAGGGGAAAGGGAGTGTTGACAAATATGCCACGTACCTTTGCTTTTTTCAAGCCTTAGCAAGACTGCAGTTGCTGAAGCTCGCACTGCAGGCCTCATTCGACAAGAGCGATGAGGCAGTGCTTTCAATGACACGCATAGTGTTTGCGCGAAATCTGTCGGACGTTGCATTGAAGGAGGGAGGGAGGGCGAGCCGCGACACGTGCGACGGAAGTGAGAGTGATTTCTGATCGGCCCGAATTTGCCATGCCTGACAGATCTGCATCAGTACCTGCCAATTCGTCTCCTGAACATGACAGCTTGCTACCCAACGGCGGGGAGCCTCAAACTCTAAAATACCGGCAACCGCCGTACATGCTAGTCATACGAGGATGAACAATCAGAGTCGTGCCGAGTTCGGGAAAAGTTTGCGGGAGGCTGAGTGTTGAGGCCTTGCTGAGAAGTGAGGAAGAGATTGTTCTGCAGTGCAAGCTCGAAAAACATTTCCTCTTTCTCGCTTAACGAATACGGTAACGCTCCATTTCTTTGTCAGCCACTGACGTCACTGCAATCATCATCCTCGTGGAGATATCTTCGTCCTGCTTCTGAACCAGAAAACTGAATAACTGCAGGGTCCGGTACGACGTGGCGCGAGGACTATTGTGAGAGGGATGACATCAACCGTGTTACGAATCGACATTGCATGGACCATGATTGTGAAGGTATGCCTGGGCATCATAGAGGCTGAGGGTTTTCGAGGGAGCGGCGGAGTACAGCGTGCTCAAATGCAGAGGATTCCAGCGGGCAACTCCTCGAATTTGATGGAATGCGAACGCGCGTAGGCTCTCCACCTCAAACGCACCGTCGAATACGCCGCTGTTTGAACACCCCAGGATCGACAGGTCCAGCAAAGAGCGGTCGGTCTATACCCGACCATGCGATCTGCCTCCAAAAGCTAGTGCGATCGATATCCTATATCGGTTGCGTTCGCACACCCCTTAGTATGGGCGGACTCGAAGCTGTCATCCACGTTCTGGAACCTTGCCCAGGGTCTGCGATACCACGACTGTTGGCGTAGATCGATGTCACGTGCCAGCGAACGTTCTGGCTATGTACAGCCTACGTTTGGGATCCTCGAGACAGATACAGTACGTATGAATCACCAGCCTCTTATTCGCTGTGTACCAGTATTTAGCTTTCATCAGCAAAAACAACACCGACTAAGCGCCTATCACTTGCCCTCTATGTCATTGTTTACGGGTTTTCAGGGTCCAAAGTGCACTGTCAGAATGCGGGGGAGCATCAGACTCTCGTTGATTGGTACGATTGCATATCGTCTGCGTAATGGTCATGCCACACGATCGCACACCTGAGAGCTGGAAGTTGGAAGAACGATAGAGGGGTTTATGAAGGACTCAAAGTCCTCCTATTACTGCCATATTTCAACAGCCATCATCAACAATCGACCAACCATCACCAAATCTCATTCGCCTTTAACACGCCCTCTTTACCTCATTACCTACAGTATGCCTTCTCCATTCCAACAGAAGTACTCTTCTCAAAGCCACAAGGTCTTTGGAGACAACACCACACCAGCCATGCCAGAAGCACCCAAGCAAGAGGCCGAGCGTCGATCGTCTGAATCCTCAGTAGGGTCTGGTTCTTATGATGGCCGCCGCAGGGTACGTTAGTTGTCTCTACTTTTAATGGTCGGCTATATTGACACTGCTCAGTCTTCAGCAGCGTCGCGGTTCGCAAACCTTGAGGCTCTTAAGCGTCGTCAGGATGAGGAGAGCCTTGCTAGGAGGCAATCATTCCACGACGCCTACGGAAAGCCTGGCTTCCTCGGCACCCTGTGGAACAAGTATGCCTTCAATGTCTTATCTCCATTCTCATACTGACTGTAGACAGCTTTACCCGTGGCCCTGCCCAGCCTGCCTCTCCTACGCAGTCGAAGTAAACACCGGCATAATTCAATAATCGATTCAGTCGAAGATACCGATATGGAACAGATTGCCAATTGTCAGCACCGCTGTAGGCCTAGTTAGTGTCACGAAGTCCGGTCTGTTATGCCGCTCTCTACATTGGTGGAAACTTTGGCTGGGACAGTATTGGCAGCCTCTCGCATTCGTGCACATTTGTATTATACCAAGAGGACATATCTTTTAGCGATAACAAGCATGAATTTACGAAACCCTTAGTACAAGTCATGAATCTGAAGCAATGAAGGATGGATTCTGGTGTGTCTTAGCTGGGGCTTGGCTGTTGCGGGGAGATCCACAGTAGCACGATTGGCTCCTGCGAAAGTGACGTTGAGGCTAGAACACCATTCGCGTCATCAACACCTTTCCTTAGCATTTGCCTGATGTGCAGCGCCTTGTTGCAACTTTCCAACCGCGGACTTTGAACAAAGACTACTACCAGCTGTAGTTGCCCAACCACTCAACAAGTTACTGGTTTCTGAGTACGTTACCCCACCGAGCCCACTTCTTCACTTCCGCCTGCCGAGGCCACGCCCTCACACAAGACACCTGTGTAGAGCAAACAATGACTACCAGATCGCGCTCTCCCGCATATGGCGACATCACCAGCATCAACCTCAACCGCCTGCTGTCAAGATTAGATCGCATAGTACTGGTCGACCCGTCGCCCCAGTTACGAAAGTCGAGTTATGAGCGGGCACGCGTGAGCGCTGTACGTGTGGTTCCATGTATTCAAGTTACAACTACAGCGTACTGACTATCTTGTAGAATATTGAACATGCGCGCACATTACTTCTCAACCTCGAACACTCCGCTTCCACAATACCATCCAAGTCTAAGAAAGGCGAATTGCAGACGGATCTACAGCAGAAACGCGAGCTTATAAAGCAGCTGAACCAGCGGATATACGAGTTGAACCAGCTGGACGATACGGAGTCGGAGGGATCTGTGGACTCAGATGAAGAAGATGCAGATGAATTCCCTTCCTACGCGCCGAGAGTGAAGACAGAGGCTGGACGCGATGTCACGACATCCGGAGAAGGCAATGAAGCACTTCAGAGTGCTGCACAGGGATTGGCATCAGAGCTGCGACGGAGAGGCAAACCAGAAGCAGACGGAATGGAATCTAGAGCACAAGCAGCCTCTGGCAACTCTCTTCTCCCTTCGAAATCCACGACAAGAGACCCATCACGCGCACAAACAGATGCGCTCCTATCACACGAACGCGACGAACAAGAATCCCTCACCACGAACCTGCTCGACATGGCGAAGCTCTTGAAGCAACAGTCGATAAATTTCAGCAACACATTGGAGGGTGACAAGAGTGTGGTAGATCGAGCACTCGCTGGACTAGACAAGAACACATTGAATATGGATGCTGCTAGTAGGAGAATGGGCACATTGCGCAGGATGACTGAAGGCAAGGGCTGGTGGGATCGGATGAAGCTCTATGGCATGATTGCTGGGCTATGGTTAATCGCCTTCTTGATTGTATTCGTCGGGCCCAAGATACGCTTCTAGGACTGGCTTCTAGGTAGCAGTACTATGGAGAAGAATTGGCAGCTCCATCATCCCTCTCCGAATGTCCTACAAGCATTTTCGAAGGTCTAGCGAGTAGCTTACTTGGTGTGACAGCGTGTCACGCATGATCACGGCAGAAAATTTAGTCAACATCCATGCCACTCTGCGTGCTGTATGCTGGACACGTATCTTACGGGTACAACACGTAGCCCGCAACTGCAATTGCGCAATGATGGATGCTTCAGCCATGATCGGGCAGCCCGATCCTCACCGCTGAGCCACAGATCTGGACCCTGCGCTCATCTCGCATCCTGCACGCAGCCGCTTAGCGTCCCCGAGCTCCATCTTATTATGTGCCTTGAATCCGCCCAGCACATCACCCAGGAACAGAACTAAAGTAGCATTGATACCTCGCATTCATTAGAACCTGACATTTTTGGTGTCGCCACAACATGGCAACCATGGAAATGTCCCACATGGGCTCGCGCTGTACGTACCCAATGACCCATTTCCTAATCTGCACCAAACACTACTCGCGACAAGCAGACTGACCAAGTCTCCCAGCTTTAAACCACTCTTCCCCCGATACCGAAGCCGAGTATGACCGTCTCCGCGACCTTGCCCGTCAGGAAGCCGCAAAGCGCTCCTCATGTTTCGACCGCGCGCACCAAGCCTACGAGTCCGGCGACGGCGGCGCGGCGCACGAGCTCTCCCAGGAAGGCAAGAAGCACGCCGAGAAGATGGAGCAATACAACCGCCAGGCGCGCGACTATATTTTCCGCGAGAACAACGCCGAAGGGCGCGTCGCCAGCGACACGATTGACCTTCACGGTCTCTTTGTCGAAGAAGCCGAGGACGTGCTTGAGGAAAGAATCAGGGTAGCCACGCAACAAGGCCAAAGCCATTTACACGTCATTGTAGGCAAGGGCAACCACAGCAGGAACCACGTGCAGAAGATCAAGCCGCGTGTGGAGCAAGTGTGTCGGGAGTTGGGATTGCAATACCGCACCGAGGAGAACGAGGGTAGAATCTTTGTTAACCTCCAGGGTGGTAATGTCGATGAGATGCCGCCGCCGCCCCAGCAGCCGAGTTACAGTGGTGGATATCCTGGACAGCAGCACCATGGCGGTCATCAGCAACAACACCATGGTGGACAGCAGCAGCATCATGGCCAGCAGCAGCACCAGCAACAGGACCAGAACAATGATGAGATTGAACAGATGGTCAAGAAGGGGCTGCCCAAGTTGCTCAAGATGCTCAAGTGCTGCACGGTCATGTGAGGGGCTTGCTCGGAGAATGGGCTACAGATTTGTGCACATGTTGGTTGGGAAGGGTGGGGTGAAGGGGAAATGCGATACCCAGGGGTATTGCAGAAGCTTGTTGATGATACCCATGGCTTGGATAGCTGGATTGATATGTCTGTCGTATGTATAGCTATTTTTGGCCTGATGAGTTATATGTAAATGCAACCATTAATCACTGGATTATTTGCTTGACCTATCATTAATTCTGGGGGTGGCTGGCTCCTCTACAATCTTCTGGGACGTGGGCCTACAATGGTGCAAGGGCAATCTTCCTCTTTTTGCTCTTGTACCCTGCATGGCGCAGTTCAAGGTGTAATGAAGGATGTGGAAATTTACGACATCTGACTTGCTGTTGGCTGGAATGGATGACCCTTCTCTTGCCTTTCCAATCATGACAATGGGAACTAGATTCCTTTGAGCTATCGGCTTGGTCCAGGGACTGTGGAGTTGTCATGTCAGGGTCTTAAAGGATGGACTGTAACCCCTTCTATTACCCTTTATTCGCAATGACTTCAAGATGCAGTAGTTACGGATAGAGGAAGCGGGGAGCAAGTCGATCTGCGGAATATGTAGCCTTGATTTCATCTCGAATGCGTTGAGTTTTCCTACTTGTTCAGTTGTTGGCATTCATGAGTCGGCTGTTCCTGAGGCTGTCAGTGTTCGCCGCACCAAAATGGCACATCTAGAGGGAGGCGTGGCTTGAGTGCGATCCTCTCCAGCTGATGAGTAGGAAGTCTTCGTTTTTGCTCACAACGCTTCCATCACATGTGAACTCGATGCTGGTCTGAGTGTTCTTTGGGTCGTACCAGGTTTGCTGGTGGAGATGCTTACAGTCGAGTTCGCAAGGGCCATGATAGGATGCGACTCCGCATCATTACAGCAAGATGAGCGTATCCACCAGTGACTGAAAAGATTGAGCAACCGACTTTGGACCGTCGTAACATGAGTGCTATAAGAAGGCAGAGGTTCCTTGCCTTTTCGGTCTCCAAGACACGCTCTCTCTACCTATACTCTGTCAATCAATTATTCCATATCTGACAAGTCTAGGTTTCTGGCCATTATGCCGCAAGCACAGCCTATACCGAACTTCCTTGACTCTTACGCACCTCAGCCACTCCGTATCAACAAATCCGGGACATCTCCACGCCCGAACCCCGTTGATGAAGTGTTTCCGACCACGCTTCCGCGAAAACTCCGTCCACTGGCTCCAAAGCGAACACGGGCACCTCTGCCAACTAGTTTTTACTCTCAAAGAGGGGAATACTCGCCTTCCCAGTAGGCAGCTTGTACATCTCCAACTCCTTTGATTATGCTGATTTTGGTTAGGGATCTACTACGCATCGAGCGAGAGGTCAAATACGAAATGACATTCGAACCCGCGAGACCGTCTCTCGTGCTTGAGAACAGCGTCGAAATCACCACTGGAGATACACCACTGCCAAAAACATCATCGTCATCTACCGACTCACCCCCCTTCACAGGCAAGAGGAAAGGACCCATAGTCTCTGCTCTCGATACACCCGAGTCTCCACCGCGCACATCCAGTGACTCGAAAAGACTGCTGAAGATGAAGCGAGGGTTGAACCGGTTCTGGAAACCCATCACCAGACTCGGCAGCAGCGGCAAAACGGTAAAAGCGGAGACTGATCACCGAGCAGAGTATCAACTTGCGTGCGGAGGGTGGGGAGAAGTCAAGTCGTCGCTTTCAAGACGCAGTGCGTTCAGGTATAACTTTGAGTCTTCGACGCGTGATGCCTTGGATGAGAAATATCGCAGGCATGGGTATAATCGCATTGTAACGCCGGTGAGCTCTCAAGAGAGAATGAGACAGGAAGGGGATGAGCAGCACAGTATTGGGCATCGGAGTAGCCTACGTGCTTCGGATCGTGGGCTGGAACGAGATCGTCCTGTTGCGCAGTCTGTGATCTCTCCGTCTGCGAGGAGGGGGAACAACGATCGACTGCCACTGTTGGGCGACAATATCAACCTTGAGTATTGAGTAAGCGAGAATGATGTTGTGCTAACAATATCGTCCGCACTTCGCTGTCGTTGGAATAAGGCGGACATCTACCACCGGGTGTACGACACCTCCGGTTCAGGACGCTCTCGGAACACATAGACGGAAGCAACGTCATCAACGAAGCTCAGGATGAAGCAGTTGTATCATGCAGCTGCAATGTGTGAAGTGGTATAAGAGCGTTGGTGGTAGAAAGCTGGAGATCAAGACCTAGCTGCAGATACATGCAGATGCAGGTGCACTAGGCCTGGGTGGGAGTTAGTCATAGCTGCGGGCACTTCTCGTGTATAAAAGGCTTGCTTCCTGGCCGTCCGACTCCAGTACATCTTTCACTGCTCAAATCTCAAAATTCCAAAATTCTAGAGATCTCAGGCCATGAGCTCTCGCTGCTGGTCCAAAAATGTACCTGTAGCCTCCCCATGTTTCTGCTTACCACCTCTGCATTACTACAAAAACATGTGGTATGCGGTTACCCATGAGAAAACCAGTTCCTGTGTTCACGCGCATACATTTTGAAACGCGCGTAAGACCCCGTCATGAGATCCTCTCGGTGCTTCTGGTGCATATGAAACCCTCGTCTCCGCCCTTCTAGTTCTTCTTCCTCCTTGCCTCCTATATAAAAACTACAAAAAAAACTCCCATGCTTTAAAAAATGTATAGTGTAGGGGCAATGTTTGGTCACCCCATTCTCAAACTATTATTGTTCAAAAAACGAGAACGAAAAATAGCATGGGTGCCGTCTTTCCCACCTACTATAAAATCACTTCTGTGCGCACTCCGGGCGTTTTGAAATCATCACATACACTTCTCATCTTTAGCTACGATAGCGGTACAGAAACAGCAAGTGACAGCGTCCGCGGCTCTCACGCCACTACTCCTATACAAAATTTACCACTCTATCCTACCCCTCCCTCTATCTTCCTTACACTCGACTGTATATCTTTACCAATGTCCCTACCTAAAACTAATGAATTCGGGTTCGATGTCTGCGAGCCTCTCTTCTCTTCCTTCTCACCCATCCCCAAAAGAGATAGAGAAGAGAAAGAAAAAGAAAAAGACCGTTACGAATATGACATGAGATTCTCCGCACAAAAAGTACTGTTCTTAGTATACAGAAACGCACAAAGGCGCAAACGATGTTCTCTTCCCGCTTCTCGGCGGCTATGTATAAAGTCTATACTACGGCAGCCATGCTGCACTCCTTTTTCTCACTCTTTTTGGTCTACAAAATGGGCATTGAGCATTACACGCCATTTTCTTGAGACCATCGACTCGTTCTAGGATGTATGTGCGTGTCTGCGAGAGAGGCCCTCCTGCGACATGAACATAATCTAAAGTTAACACGGGCAGGGTTATGTTTGGTTGTAACAGTGAGCCGTCTGGTTTATCGGGCATTCGTAGAGGAGGGGAGGGGAGGGGAGGAGAGGTATCAATATGTGATGTGCGAGGTGAGGTGAAGGAAGAATCACAGTGCAGACAAGGCAAAAGGCGTATTAAAAAGCAAATGATTTTCTATTCATCTCTGGTAACTACAAACAAGTATGATTTTCTCGCCCCTTATTTTCTAAAAATGACATTGGTAAACAAAACCCCACATGAGGGTGTGTGGAGAAAGATTGTAAGAAATGGAATGCTCAATTCTGATTGCTCTCCAGTTCTTCCGGGCTGCAGATAGACCGGTCCTTCTTGCATCCTGCCTGGACATGGCGGCCGACGAATAACATCAGGATGCGAAGGGTCGGAAGCACGCATGTGTCGGAATGCGGCTACTTGCTAGCATAGGTTCCGTGTGTGAAGGCGCCTTGATCGGAGGAGCCGACGCAAGCTGCAGTACGGACTGGACCCAATATTGATATCGGTGCTAACGCACTGGCGGCTGCCTGCTCTAGTTCTGCCGACGGAGCATGTCATAGGTCGAACGGCCGACGGTGAAGCCTGTCTTGCTTGATCAGGTAGAAGAGAGGGGCTCGCAGCCAAAACGTGTGTGTGTAGCAGTGGAAGATGTTCCCACCATATCAGAGTTGCGATCAGTCATAGCCGTTACCAGTACCGATTTGACTGGCGAAAGCAGTGGATACACTGCGAGCGTCATCATCCTCGAAGCCACCCAATGCGCCGCGCAGACCACGATTGGCACCAAAGCCGGTACCGACGTTCGGACCTTGGCGAGTAGATTCGACAAAGCGGTTGAGGCGGTCTGACTGGCTGAGGGAGGTGGGCTTGTTGTAATCATTCAGACTCAGACCAGACAGACTGATACCACCAGGCGCATCGCTGCGGGTATCGGTAAGTTCGCTTGCGGCAATCGACTCGCCAGCAACGCTCTGCGGTGCTCCAGGCTTACCTTTGCCGTTGGGACGGCCAGGTAGAGGCCACGACTCCTGGAAGTTGGAGAACATGGGAGGGTAGTTGGAAGGCACACCAACACCACCGAGAGCAGAAGAGTGGACCGAAGACACATCATCAGGAATGTAACCAACGATGGAGCCGTTGTCGTTGTACTCCTGGCGGGGCTTGTTTCCGTTGAAGCCAGCCTGGCGGCCAGAGGTCATAGCATTGGCGTGCTGGTAGGCCATTTGATAGCGCTGAGGTCCACGGTAGGTCTGCTTAGGACGACTGAACTGAAGGAGTGATACCTGCAGGTTGGTCAAAGGACCTTCAACCAGGCAGTTGCGCTCCTTGAAGTGGAGGAGAAGGTAGTGCCATAGTGGGTGCTTGGAGAGAACCTTGGGGTTACCCAGAATGACGAGACCATACTTGGCTCGAGTAAGGGCAACGTTGAGACGACGGGGATCGCTCAAGAAACCTATGCCCTGATGATCGTTGGAGCGTACACAGGACAGGATGATAAAGTCCTTTTCACGACCCTGGAAAGCATCGACAGATGCAACCTCGACCTCCTTGTAGTTTTCCTTCTTAAAGCTACCGGTTGCCTGCATGGAGCTAACAACATAGCTGCGCTGGCCTTCGTATGGGGTGATGATACCAATGTCACCGGGCTGTACACCTGCCTTGAAGAAACGGGTTACAATCTTCTCAACATTCTGAGCTTCTGTCCGGTTAAGGTAGGATGTTCCAGAGGCCGAAATTTCTTCCGCGCCGAGGTTGGACCAGAACATCATGGGGCTGTCAACAACGGGCCAAGGAAAGTCAACGTCGCGACGAATACGCTCTTGCATCGTGACACCGTTCTGGAGAGAGCCCTCGTAAAACATGTTGGATGGGAATTCGGACAGACATGGGTGCATACGGTACTGGACCTGGAGACGGATTGGAGAGCATCCCAGAATGACAAGACGCTCGAAGAGAGACTGGTTGAGACCAGCTGTGGCGGCCTTTTTGTTCATGATGACGGGACCAAGTTGCTGGTGATCACCAACCAAGACGACCTGCTTGCATCCGAGCACCAAAGGAATCATGCATTCTGGCTCGGCAGATTGTGTCGACTCGTCGATGAGGACTGTACGGAACTTCATCTTGGACAGACGAGGATCGCCAGCACCAACGCAAGTGCAGCAAATGACGTCGGCTGCGTTCAAGATCTCGCGCTCGGCTGCGCGAGTAAGCTGCTTGAACTTCTTCTCGTCCTGACTCGACAGTTCGCCTACGTCACTCTTCAGCTGGTTCAGCTTGTTAAGCTCGACGTTGGTGTCGTTCATGCGGACTTGCTCGTGGAGGGAGAGGAAGCCAACAGGCGATTCGACATCCTCCCTAGACTTGGCTGTGACACGAACAGTCTTCAGGCCCGTAAGATGAATACGTTCACACAGTTGGTCGACGGCGACGTTAGAGGGTGCGCAAACCAGAACCTGGCTGCCGCTAATCTTGCAGAGATGGTAGATGATAGTGGCGGATGTGACAGTCTTTCCGGTACCGGGGGGGCCTTGGATCAAACTGAGCGGCTTCTGGAGGACGCTCTTCACGGCGTTGATCTGACTGGCGTTGAGTTCGGGAAGACCGGGAACGCTGAACTTGCGAGGAATCTGTATCTTCATGGGCGCTGCCGCAACTTCGTGACCGAGGAGACGGTGGAAGATGTAGCCGGAAACGCTCATCTCATCGATAGCGAACGTCTTCATGGCGTGCTGCATGCGGTCGAAGGAAGTGGCTTTCCAAACATAGTCGGCGCTGAAGTTGTGGGTGCACTCGGTCGGGACAGACTTGTGGTCGCCCTTGGTGCGCAATTCAATCGTGACCTCGTCAGACTGGTTGTTCGGAATCTTGATGACGTATCCAACGCCCTCCCAGTGCGGGCGCAGCTCTCCAGTGTAGCGCAGGCGCATCTCGTCACCTACGGCGAGTTTGACGTCGCCCAGCTCGAGCTTGGGGAGGATGAAGCTAGCCGTGTGCTTGTTGTTCAGGGCCATGTCCCAGCGCACGACCAGGTTGTCCTGCGACTGGGATTCTTTCAGCTTGCGATCGTAGTCGGCCTCAATCTTGACCAGCGGACCGAAGACGTTCTGGTATTGGAAGGCGTCGTCGTAGCGAAGCAGGACCTTGGCAATGACCTCCTCTTGGCCGGCGCCCTTTTCGAGGTCTGCGATTGTGGCGTTCGCGTTATCCTTCCAGAGCTCCTCGAGTTTCGCAATCGTCTGGGGGCTCAGGTGGCGGGCGCGGAGCTGCTCTTGGTCCGTCGGGGCAGGCACGAGCCAGGGGAGAAAGGAGCGGTCCTCAATCAGCGGCTGCCAGCGGGACGTGTCCCAGTTCATGTCTTTCTGCGAGGGCATGGCGGCACATGGCTGGCGGCAGAGGAGGACGACGACGGTGTCGGATTTGGCGGGGATAAATCCGAGGAGGAAGACGTTCTTGGTGCCGCAGTTGTAGCATTCGAGCGTCGTGTCGCCGAGCGACGAGGCGGGGTGCAGCTGGACTTCCTTGTGGCGGGCGCGGACGAGATGGTTGATGATGTGCGATGACGACGAGTTACCGCGCGCGCTGCAGAACCATTTGCTGCAGGCAAGGCACTTGACCACACTGCCGGCGTTGTGAATACCGCAATACGCGCCTGGAAAAAGAAATTAGTACAGCCTTGCGTATTACGCCTACCATTTCCTACGTACAAGCATGTGCCGGTAATTCAACCTCAGCATCTTCGGCCCGCATGGTAGACTGCCCGTTCCTCCCGCCGACGGGCATGCTAGCCATGCTCTCCAGGTCATCCTCATCGTAGTCCTCATCGTCGTCTGCGCGTCGCCGGCGAGATAGTCGGCCGCGGGCAAGGTCACCGTCGAGGATGCCTTCGTCTACATCTCCGGCATTGATGGTGGCAGCCGAGTCAGACACCAGGTGGTTGCCCATGTGCGTAAAGGCGCCTTCCATGATGGTCGTCGTGAGCGCCTGTCGCTCTCCCCGGCTTTATCGTGGGAAATTCGTGGGGTCGAGTGCAAACTTTCTGGGGCAGTTGCTGCCGCTTCTGTCGGCGACTGGGGATATGAGCACGTGTACTGCTCACACCATTTCCAGCGGCACAAGTCTTGTCGATGCGCTTGCGTGTTTGCGCGTCAAAGTGGTTGGTGTGGCGGCGAAAGATTGTGTTGCAGCAATACCAAAGGAAGTTCAGCGGGGTCGGAACGTCGGAGCCACAACACCCTTTAGCGTCAGTCTCTCTCTTCTTTCCCATGGTTCCCACTCACCAATATTCACCTCCCTACATTTCATTCTGATACATTCACACCCGTGTTTCCTACCGCTGCTAATTTTAACGAATGCGTTCTTTGCACATACCAGCCGAATGTACCCAACGTCACTGCATCGCTGCACGTCATATTGCCTCTAACAGCTACCGGTTCGACCTGCAGCAGAGCCGCACATTTGTGGACCTTTGTTCTTTGATTTGAAACTTATCTGACCAAAAAGATATAGAATCACATACTAACAGCCAGCTCTGATACTAATACCCTTTCTCTCCAAAACATACTCCTTCCCTGATAAGATTGCATTTCAGTCACCCCTCCGACCCATGATCGAAAGAGTGCATCTATCTGAGAAGGCACCATCTTCAACAAAAGCGGCCCGTCCACATCGTTACTTCATTGAAACATTACCGAACTAGGCATAGTCGAAGAACTCCATCTGGCCTATCTCTATATCGGTATGTTGGATGCGGGTTATGATAGCCTCTACACACGCCTGTCCTTCACTGCAGCCTGCAGTCCTCAGCGTTCCCTGCGCATTTTCCCCTACAAGCCGCACACGATTGATTGGCCAACCGCTACGAGTTCCCCCACGTCCCTGTAATCGACTGATAACAATGTCCTAATCCTCAGCGATACGTTTACCCCTCCATTATGCGACGATTGCGTGCTACGGATGCTACAGAGCTCCAACACGAAGAGCACTATCGCCGGAAACCATCCGAGTGCCCCACACCTACCCATTGGCAGCCACTATAACCACACGGCGAGCTTCGTTGGTTCCAGGAAACGACGCCATAACGTGCCGTGCGGGACTGGCCGGATGATCGATCGTCGCTTGTCTATTGATGCGGGGTGCAGGCTTGTGGCGCAGGCTGCCCGCATTATCCACCACTGAGATGCCCCTCGGAGCGAGACGCAGATATCCACCGACCTTTTATATAGTCTCCGCATGAGTGACCTTGATAAAAGATAAGTAATAAGCAGTCCGTATAGATTCGAGCATAATGTGCGCAGCTTTGCATGCAAAAAGCGTCATGGTCACGAATGCCTCGAGACGTCCATCTCTGCCGACTTGTACTGAGCAAGTAGATCGACTTCACGGCGGCGACTAATGGGAGAAAAGCAGGAATTCTTTCATTCAAGAGTTAATCGGATATAGGCTATCTTTCTGCCACGTGGTGACGTCGCATCGGCTACTGCATCTGGCTCCATCTGTTTGCGGCTCGCCTCGTCGCTGAGGAATTCCACTATGCATTACCGCGGCACGTCGAGCCGGCTATCAGAATCCATAACGTCATCCATTCCAAGTGAAAAGTCTGGAAGCGCTCGACGCGCTCTTCTCAATATACTCACTTGTGGTAGTATTGCTTGCCATACCATTCTAACATTTGAATGGCATGGATCGTCTTTCGATCCACTAGAAGCGGAGACGCGATATGTTAGCATGGTTTCGAAGTACCGGCGGTTACTGCGGTCATCAACTATCAACTGTCAGAGTTGACCTGTCGGCGCCGGCGCTCATACCCATCAAAAGTTGGGTCGCAGCCAACATCAGCTGCATATTGCCTACATACGTGGTTGGACTGAATCATGTCGTCGCACCCATACCTGATACTTTTTCCAAGTCTAGCCGGCGAGAGATGCATATCCTATGGTCAGCTACGAACTTGGGTATCGTCAGCTATCTAGGGTGACGATCAAATCGCAGAAAGGAGCCTTGTGCTTGCGGACGCGAGTATGTGCATATACGCTTTCCTTCCGATTCGGCACAATAACACGGAGCTCGACCTGGAGGCCAGAGCAATGACTGAGATTGTCAGACGACGCCGACGCCTTGCATTTGCATCATGTATCAACTCGAATTCGCAGAGCTGGAGACCCTCACCGGAAGGCCATGAAGCTGACATACCATTGGCCATCAATTCATGCGCAACCCCCACAACTGGTACCACGTTGCTCAGTGTGTGAATCAATGCAGGTTCGCATGATGGCTGCATCCAGGCCGTCGTGCTGCGAGACACCTCGGATGTTGCACATTTCGCCATCCGCGACTCGCGCATGTGGCTCGTGATCGTCATGCAAACGAAGGATAGTGGTGGGCATGCAGCCTCGTTATAATGCGGCTTGACGTATGACATGAGAACCACATGCTGCGGCTTCACAATCTATTAGTGCTGCACGCAAGGTGCGAGATGCCACCGATTGCAGCGCGCTTACTCTGCAAATTACGGAGCTTCTCAATCTCGCAAGTCCTTACATAGGATTTCACGCCTCGCGCAAGCGAGAAAGCCTCACTTCCACCCAGCCTGACCACTACTGCAAGAAGCAATCGAAATGGACGCTCAGCTTACGGCAGCATTCACCGCAGCACATTCACCGATCAAGGTCAGTGGTGCAATCCGATCTGAAAGCTTCGAACGTTCCTCACGCGGCGAAATCCATTGTCAGCTCCTGCTTCCATGCAGGCGGGTAACACGTAGCCATTAGATAGGCAGTCGGCCCTACTCGATGTCACACAGAACGCAGACGCAAGGCACATCACCGCTTTCGCCATAACATGCATATGGTGAGAAGACCAGATATCTTTCCGAGCAGCTGCAGTCTTGAAGCATGCCAATTTCTCAGCTGCTTCTGTTCCCCTTGACCGGATCGCAGCAGTCGGACATGGCATGCCTCACCCTGTCTCAGCCTGCCTCGTCCCTAAAGTCAGGCGAGCCACTCAGACATTAAGAATAGCATCACTTGCATACAATCTGCATCTCATCTCCAATGTTGCCTAATGCTCAGATGCGGGAGAAAACGAAACTTTATGCATCCTACTAGGCGACGCAGCAGCCCAGGGAGCGAGAAGGATTCCATCTGAACCTTTTACCAACACGGCTAATCCTTCCGTTTATTCGTGTGCACGCCCGCCGTACCCTACGTATTGACGTGCATGCTGTGTAACATATCCCGCAGGGAAGGTGCGGGACATGCAGATGCGCGCAGAATGTGACTTTATCTCTTTTTGGCCCCCCGGCCGCTGCCGGACACGACTCGGTAGATGTAGTCGACTGCTCCGTAGCAATTCACAATTGGATGAGAGCGTCTCGCGGAGGAAGCGTGAGGGAAGTGCTGGAAGGACGTGATGAATGGGGGGACCATGAGTAAGACGAACAGCACAGCCGCATGGACCAGAGTTGGAATGTCACACAGCAGCAAGCACCGCCGCAAAAGTATTGGATATTCCTTTGGATGCACAGGAACGGCTTCAATCGCCGGCTTGATTCCTCTCTCGCACTTTTGCTGTTTAAATCGTCTGTTGTGACGGTTTCGCGTGGGTTCGCTGTTTCGTTAGGTGGCGTATACTCACAAACCCCCGCTTCACCACTTGCAGCCGCATCCAGCGCTCCATGCTAAAACACACCAGACCTCCCTCATCAGAATCCCACGCGCCGCCACCGCCGCCAAAAGCGAGCAACGCCCACGGGAATCCATCCACTATTACTACCTAGCTCCCGACACGAAGTGAAGGAAAAGAAAAAACCCCCCAAGATGTCCGCAAGAGCCCAGCAGTACGGGTCGGTCCAGCCTGCTGCCCAATTGCCCAACCTAGCAAGAACGGACGCAAAAGAAAAAAGAAGGGTGGCTTGCGCATCTCGTGGCTACTCGCTCCCCGGCCGCGCGAACCTTACCCGTGCCTGTTGCAGCCCCCCAGTCAATCCGTCCGTCCGTCGTTCCCGCTCTTACACTAACTAGCTTTAAAACAAAAAAAGCTCCCCAGCCAACTAACGCACCGAGGACGCGATCCCAGCGTCCAGATCGTCGCAGGCTTCTTGTCTTGAGATTTTAGAGTGAAGGGAGCGGTATTTTGCGCATTTTTCTCGCCTCATTTCCCTTTGCACTATTATTAATTGAAAAATTCTTCTTTGCAGAGATAGCGATTGGAAGAGTGGGTAAGTAAAGTAAATGGTGGTAGTAATGGAATTAGATAGCTTTGTAAATGTAGAGGTAGTAAGTAGAAAGAAAAGAAAACGTTGGTTTACTCATTCCTCTCTTTGTCTCATTTCTCACACGCGCGCCCGTTGAATTGTTGTGTTGCAGAGAAAGATTGCGGGATAGACGCGCGACGAAGCATACTGAGATCAAAGCAGAGCAAGGTAAAACACGCATGCACAGCCTATTCTTCCTAATTCCCCCTTGTTTTCCATCGCTTACCGCGACTACACCAGCGCCAAAACAAGAGCGAAAGGGAAAAAAAGTGTGGAGTAAACTTTGATAACAAAAGTGCCCAACCACTACCGCCACCACTACCACTACTACAACAGCACCCAAACTAACTACCTGACTGACTAACCAACTGCCCCATCCATGCCTCATGCAAAATGCAAGGCTGCCGTTAACCCGTGCCAACAACAGTTCCATGTGCACTTACTACCACTACTACTACTACCACGTTACTATCCACTACCCATTACCCATTACCCACTACCCACTCCCATCCCCTCCCCACAAACCAACCCAATCCACAACCCCATATTTTCTCACCCTAGCGCCAGCCCTGCCCTTCCACGAGGTATGAATGGGTCAGCCCAGTTAGTTCAGTTCGGACACTTATTCGGGCGCATTGCGGAGGGAGGGAGCCATGTGGGCCTGGCTAGCCACGTCAACCATGGCGAAAGCTCAAGCTCAGGTGAATAGAGGATTTAGGGATTGGGAAGTAGGGGTATTTCTTGATGGAGTAGTATGGAGTTTGATGTATGCAGCTTGTGCATATGCACATGCGCACTTCCACGTGAGAACGAGGGAAAAAGTGAAAAGTAAAAAGTAAATTGCTAAGGCGGAGGTAAGCGGTTTTCTTTGAGCGGAATGTGTGGATGCGGTTCTCGGGTTACGGCTCCGATCCAGTGGGATGGATTGATTGAGAGATTGAGCGATGTGACAGGTACATTTAGTTGGCGTTGCCAAGATGCAAAAGCTCGGAAGGAAGTTGGAGATTGTCGGCGGAAGCCTCGATCGATTGCATAATCGTCGGGGTTTGTGCTGGCTGGGTTAGTCGCGTTCAGAGAGCGGCGGTACTGTTGAACGTTTTTTTGCTTTGGTTTTGCTTTGCTCGTATGTACGATAGTGACGAAAGGGAGATGCAGAGAGTAAGACGCAAGTGAGGAGGTTTTTGTAGTGTGTGTGGAAAGATTTTGCCTTTCCCAAATACGCGCAATCGTAGCGCTGGAAAGCGTATGGTATCATTTCTATGGGTTGGTGGTGTGTATGTATGTATGCAAGTGTAATGTTTGAGTGGTATCTTCCCTTTGTTGTGCGCGAATGCCCGATCCATGCACCCCATCTCCCGATGCCATGCCAGGCCCTTAATGTCTATCCGTACATGCCGCCCGCCGAAAGAAAACCCTAGGGCGAGGAGGGGAGAGAAGGAATTACCATTAACCAATGGCCCCCCACCTCCTTTACTCCTCGCGCCTGCAAGCCCGGGCCGACCCACGCGCGTGTTGAATGGAAAGACTATGTACGTATGTGAACCACCAAACCCATGTCCTGCATCAAACCGAAAAGGGATCCGCCCTTTCCCCAACAGACCGTTACCCACAGGCCGTTCGGAGAAGGAGGAGACGAAAGGTAATGTAAGAAAGAGGGGAAAGAGGAGAAAAAGCAAAGGCGAAAACGAAGATCAACAGTTGATCGCTTCTGCGGTAGGAGAAAAATACACCCCGCGCTGCGGATCGCAGATAGCTATACCTGAATAAGCTACAAGTGTCGTAAAGTCGTTAAAGCTTTGCTATGTGAACAAAGGAAAGACGAAAAGGAAACTACACTCAACATCGTCCTTGATGATGTTGAGGGAAGAAGGAAAGAGAAAAAAGGGGTTTGTACAGGGTAGAGTGTGATCGAGCAATGAAGCTCTGCGAAGAAGCTCAAAAAGCAAGTCTATAGGATATCGCCAAGATGCAGTTAAGGTTGCTCGCCGGCAAACCATGTTGGTCCTCATAACCCGTGGTTGTTCCCTTGCGCCGATGACCCATTTGAAAACAAGACAAAGGAAAACGCGTTTGTTTCGCAACAAAAGGGTATATGCTGGAGAATCGAAGAGTGCGGAGAATCTGGAAAACGATCGACCGTCCAAATTGACAGTGGATCAAATGATGATAACTTTTTTTTCGGGGGTTGCCGAGGCAAATGCTGCAGTTGTTGAGTGCGGCTCCCAGTGGAATTTCGATAGCCGTCGGAAGCGAGGGGTTCGCAATTGTTGTGCCGTTGCGTAAGATTTCCTGGCTTCGTTTCGCATGCCCCGTTTGGACGTAGGGTGCGGAACTAATAGCCGTGGCCCCTGTCGTGGCGCGAGGACCCACGAAAAAGCAAGACCCCGGGATACCAGTATACGTGTTTGTACAAATTGTAAGTGTATGATACAATTGCAGCCGACAATGCTTGCTCTTAGACGCGTGGCAATGTCGTCAGCTGCAGAATGTGGCGTCATTCTACAAGCTCGGGCTATCGCTCCATTGTGCTTGAGCGACTAATAGAGTCTAGATCGGATTCCCGCGACTCGCTCCCCGTGCGTTGCAGCTCTTCTTTGCGCTTCCTACGCTCACTAGGGGCACGGCTGATCAAGCGCCTGACAAAGCTGCGGCTCGCCTTGGTGTTTGTGGGCTCCTGGAGTGGGCTGCCTGGCTCGATTGATGACCCACAGGAGGCGGTGCTCGAAGGCTCGGGCGCATCAACAATGTCTTGCTTCTTGATTTTGCAGAAAAGCGTAGAGAACAAGTATTGCTCTCCGTTGCTGTCGTAGAGAGGAAGGTGTCGGTAGCCTTGTTGAATGCTGCTGAGCTTGGCTGTGAAAGTAGCAAGCGGGGCGTGGTTGGTAGTGCGTGCGTCGAGCGAGTTCCAAACAGTCCAGCGGACGAAGACAAGGCTGGGATATCTTGTCGTCACTGTCATGTCAATTTCGTTGCCGAACTCGGGGTTGTAACCGTTGCCCTCAACAATGCGGGTACGTTTACGGAGCGGGTTGCCGATTCCCGAGTGGCCGTTGCGGGCTGATGCGTCTTGTCCGCCGATGCCAGTGGCATTCGCACCCATGTCCTCTGCGCAGTACATCTCAAACTCAACGTATGGGTTGATGTTGGCCTCTTGGCCGAGGCCTCGGGGACGCGGTAGCTGCTGGGCGGAGATGATCTGTACAGTGAACTTGACTTCCTTCTTTGGTGCCTTCCTGTGGCCAATGACAGGGGTTTGCGACTCAAGACGGAGTGCTGCCGGCTTGAGCACGTAGCCTGTGCGATCATCGCCGCCAGCAAACATGGCTTCGTTCAACTGCTGGCCAAGGTCGTATGTTTGCCAGTTGAGCGCAGCCATTTGAACGCCGCGACGCCAGAATTTGAGCGGGTCGAAGTTTGAAGAGTTTATGCGGAAAGCGTGCGGGTACACGCGCATGAGGCAGCGCATGTTGTGGTCCTCGAGTAGGTGCTTCTCGCGCGCTCCAGGCTTGGTCAGCTTCTCAAAGGCGCGCTCGTTGATGGAAAAGACATGGTTGAAAGTGTTGGCTTCCATGCTAGCAAAGTCTGTGAACTTGACGCCCCGTGTGTAGACACCGAGGTTGCCGAGCTCCTTGGTGATGTTGCTCGTCTTTGTTTTCTTCGGTTTGCGTCGATCATCTGCTACTTCAGCGGCCTCAGCGGCAGTTACATTTGGGCTGTCGCTGTCTTCGGCTGAGCTTACGGCCGTTGAAGTAGGAAGCGTGTTGTTGGAAGTGCGCGGGGTTGCCCAGAAAGATGTTGATCGCTCCGGGGGGCTCATAGAGGGCGGGCTTGAAAGAAGGGGTGAGTTTGGAATGACACTGTCGTTCATTACCACAGGCCTTGACCAAGGAGAGCTGAAGCTGCGCTGCCTGCGGGAGGTGATCTCGCCCATGAGCGCCCTGGTGTCGAATTCTTCACCAGCAGCACCCTTCACTTTGATGAGGATTCGGTGCTTTAGTTCCTCTGGGGTGGGCAGATACTGCGACTCAAAATCCAATGGCTGTAGCACTAGCTTATCGCCAAACTCCTGCATCATGATCTTGACCATAGCAGACTGTTGGAGTGGAGAGCAGTGGACCTCGAGTGAAAGGATGACCGGGTATGGCGACTCGGTGAATGCGTACTTGTTGATGACCTTGACGGTGTCCTGGAAGAGGATGCTCTTGGTCAAAGTTCGGCCGTGCATGACCACGGGGATATTGTCGGCGCCATCCCAGCAGTCAATCTCCAGGCATCGGCAGCCTTTTTGCAGCGCGGTAATGTATGCTTCGGTGCTAGATTCACCAGCGACTTGGCGACCTAGGAGGTATGTGTTGTGGGAGCTGGAGATGAAGTATTCGTTCAATGGTCGGTCCAGCTTCTGCTGCAGACCAACTGGGCGGAGGATGGAGTTGGCAGCAGATGTGAGGTACGTCTGGAAAGCGGAGAAGTTCATGGCCAAGGGCAAAGGCACTTCGCCGCCTTCAGTTGGCGTCGCAGCTGCCCTGGGCTTTGTTGCGCGCGCAAACTTCTCAAAGGTGTTGGTCCAGTACTCAAGGTCTGCATTGACATCGACACCCTGCTCTTGTTGGAGAAACGAGAAAAAGGTAACCTTGTCCATCTCGATCTTGGAGCCGGATGTGAAGGACTTGTAGATGTTCTTGATATCCTTGCGCTCCTTTAGGCGCCTTACAAAGGACAGAAATTGGGATTGGTTGAGCTTTCCAGTGTCCACAGTGTCGGCCTTTTGGAAGTAGACGCGAAGGGTGGCTTCGGTGCAATTAATGTGCAAACTTCGGCACAACTCCACAATGCTGGGGAAGTCAAGGGACTCCTCTCCCTCACCCCGCTTCTTCATCGCGCGCTGCCAAACAAGCTTCGCACTCTTATCGGCGAAGCCCATCAGGCCTGCCATAAGGTCAATCCGGTTGCGCGACACAGATTCGAGGGTTTGGGTCCACATGTTGAACACGCCAACGTCTGGTGCGATCAAATGCATGGTCCGTATCCGGCCCTTGGAGCGCGTGGTGTCGGTGTATACAATGGTGAACCAGTAGGGTGCCCAGTTTTCGGAGAGTCCACACTCCTCACGGTAGTGCTTGGCTTCGGGTCCTGAGCGAATCTCCTTGACGTCGTCGATGTAAAAGGCCTTGGAGGGTCGGGAGGGGTCCCAAAATACTTTGGCCGATTCCAGATCGAGGCGCAAGTTGATTTCCTTCTTTTCCTTCTTGGTAATCTTCTTCAGGACGGTGCCTTGTTCGAGGCGGGAGTTGCGTACGGGGGCGACGACAGCGGCGTCTGGTATGGAGCTGATGCTCGGTGTAGGGCCTGTGATGCCTAGGCCATGGATGGGCTCGTATGGGTCTTCGACGGCCTCTTCCTCTTCGAATGCGTCAAAGTCGGAAATTCCAGTATCGGCGTCGGCGGCAGTCCTGCTGTCGCTGCGGCGGCGCATGATGACGGGGCCGGAGCTCTTGTCACGCTGGGCAGTCGTGTTGCCCCGGCGAAAGCGGTTTGGAATTCCCTGGGCGCCGCGGCTAACACGTCGAATGAGCCCTGGACCCTTTCCGAGAGCCTCGGCCATGGCCGAAGGGGAGGATGTGGGCGGGGACTGGACGGGTGGAGGCAGCAGCGATTCGGGCAATGTGTACGACGGGATGGCGGGAAGCGACGACGAAACGGGAACCATGCCTTCTGGAGTTGATTGGAGAGAGCCATTAAGGGAGCCGTTGAGGTATGATGGTGTGAGGGCCGGGCTGCCACGGGCAGGAATGTTGATGGCGCGAGCGTAGCTGGGCGACGGCGACGGCATGCGCGGGCGCGTGTAGGCGTCGTGTAGGAGCGACATGTCTGTGGTAAAAGCAAAGGCTGATGTCGGTTGGTGCTAGTAAATCTTCATGGCGCGGGCAATTGGTGACTGGGAAGGAGCGTGAAGGCGAGCGGGCGCCACTGGGTAATAAAAGCAGATAGGATCAACAGCCTGCTGGGTCCTGAAGTAAAAGCTCAGGCTAGGAGCTGGATGGCATCGTGAGACTGACGGAATGCGTTCGGCTATGACGAGTTGGGACGAGGAAGCGCGCGCTGCGCGAGGTGCAGACGCAGGTCAGCTGGGATTACTGGGAGCTTGACTTGCATGCACGATGCATGGATAATTTGGGAGGTGAAGTACTCCGGAGCAGTCGTGGGGGTTGTCTTGCCAGTAAGCGACGACTCGGCAGACCAGGGCGCAGGCGAAAATAAGCTCGACGAATGCGGTGGAATGCGGAGAAGGGGTGGTAGCAGCAGCAGCAGCAGCAGCAGCAGCAACAGGTAATTGCAGCAGCGGTGGCGGCAAGTGTGGTGAGGTCAGGTCAGGCGAGGCCAGGCAGTGGAAGTGGAAGTGGTCGGATGCAGGGCGTCTATGGTGATGTCGTGGCTCTGTAATTGCACAATAGTCGCAGACTGAGGAGGGCAGTGTGGGTGATGGGTGGGCAGTTAGGCTGTAGGGCAGACACCACGCAGTATATGGGCAACGGCGACGCTTGGCGAACCTTTTTTCTGAATCCAGGAACAGACAAGCCGCACCCGGAATTTTCAGCTAAATCTTACAACGACACGACTATCCCTTGACTCCTTGTCATCCGGGCCCAAGTCCGCCTCGAGTGCAATTCGGGCTCCGAGGGCTCTTCCCTGTTTGTCTCCTGTGCTAGCGCTACCCATTGCGAGCCGCGACGCTGGTTAGGCCCCACTGAGCAACGGCGTCGAGTATGACGCAGCCGAATGTTATACTACGGGGTCGTCCAATCACTGCTGAAGAGCCTGGGAATCGCCCACGCAAATCAGGCACCTAGAGAGAGGAGGCATCGAGGCTACGAAACAATGAGGACCGACATGGACATGCACTGCCCTGTCCTGGCCAATCCTGCCGCCTCCCGCTGCTGACACACGAGAGCGAGGCGAGTTACACCACTGAAAGCAGGATTAGCCGGTCTCGCGATACCGTATACTCTGTGATGCTGCCGTTACTTCCGGCCAAAGAGGGGAATGCTGGCGGGGAAGGGCGCGCATGAGCAAGGCTGAGTGCTGCTGCTTGCAGCCAGCATGCAATTTTTGGTAGTGGTCAGTTGCAAAGGCCCTGATACTGTTCGTGCATGCTCACACACACCCTCACACACACCGGCTTTGCTGCGCTGGCCGCTCACGCCCATGCTGCGAAACGATGACTCTGAGCGTACACGCTGGCTTGGTGCTGCTCAGCATCAATCTCTTCCCACCCCGTGGTCCTCAGGCTCTGACTGGCCTGCTTCGTGACGATACGGTGAGGCCAGGTAACACGAAGCTATGCTACGACGGTCCATCCAGCCTCACTGCTGCAGCATGTCGCCCATGGTTACGTGGGTGGGCCGAGTAGCGGTCATGGAAAAAAGACGAGACGCCCCATCTGTGGCTGCTTGCCCTCCATCAGCTCACACGTGGCGCGCGGGAAAGTTGAAACCAAGTGCGAAGCCGGCACAACGGTTCGATCATCATACCCGGCTTTTGACGGCGCAAAGTCAGGGATCCACCCTCACCGAGGTCAAAGTTTCCGTGGGGCCACCATCCAATTTACCAAGTTACTGCTGCTGCTGCTGCTACTGCTGCCCGCTCCGCTGCTTCACAGTAACAAGACGCTCCGCTTGGTGGAAGACGGCCGACTCATCATGGCGCGACGCTCCCAAGCCCGTCAATGCGCGCATCCGCATCGCCATGCCCTTGCTATCCTGCTTGCCTATACTGAGTCGCGTGATTTACCTTTTGCTAGTCATCTTCCACGGCTTCGAGAAGCAAAGGATTCTACCCCTGAGGCCAGTGCGCCAATCAAGCCACGACGCCCCCGCACATCAAATGTGGTGCCACATCTTGCTGGGCTTTCCATTCCCACCTCATCCGCTCCGGAGCGTCCATGTGACCTGCTGGCGGTGTGATGCCTCTCGTGCCCATCGTCGTGCTTTGTCCAATCGTTTCTTTGTTGCTGGCGTGTTTCGAAGGGCCCTCTTTCATGCCTTGATTGTCATTGCCCATTTACCCATGGTTCGCTTTCGGCCCTTGGGCACCAGCGTGCTCAAGTGGCTTGTTCCATCGTATTCCCCGTTATCACCTCTCGTAAGTGCCGTTCGCTAAGGTAAGGATGCCCGGCACTGTGTTGTCACATCCGTAAGGGCTCACCCAGAAATAGCGCCGCACGTAGCTCTGCCTGCTCTGAGCCACGCTCGAAACAATCGGAATTGATGACATGCATGTAACTCACAAGATCTGATGAATTGAATTGAGGTGTTCGCATTGTACCGTGTCAAAGCGCCCTGCCTCCGCATACGCATACGCATACCCAAGTCGCTGTGTTTGTGTAAGCGCTCCTGCATTGTCTTGTGCCTTCAATTGCACTTCCAACCCGCGCTGCACTCTGTGTCGAATAGTCTAGTAATACCGGCGATAAGAACCACTTTCGGCACATGGGCTGAGCTGAGCTGACTTGATGCTTCCAAGAACGTGACACATAACGGGGGCCTTTCAAGTAGCGCGCCAACGAGAAAGGTGAACCCATGAAAATATTTTCATTCGCTCACGATAGCACATAGTAGGTTGCTCTCTTAGCCTACCACACAAGCCACAGCAAAGCGCTGCGACTTTCCTAGACAAAACGGCGTAATAGTGGATCAAACCCTGTCCAAATTGGCGGAGCTGCAGCCTCCCTTCATCCCACGTTTCCACTGAAACGACGATCCAGCATACGCCGGATCACCGTTTGTTAGGATCGACAAAGTGAGTCGCTTCGTAATTGCCGACTAGGGTATCGCAGCTGGAACCTGACCCTTTGAAATTACCGCCCAGTTCGCGGCGGTCCGAATTAGTCGTACCCTAGGTGTAGTAGGCGTCTCGAGTAGGCGTGAATTGCTCCGGATTCTCGCGGTACGTTGTTGTGCGGCTGAAGATCCTTGAGGAAATGCCTTCAGACGATGCGTTGTTCTGCAAAGACGCATGAGTCACCGACTGCCCGTCCACCGCCTTGCGCTCGAGCATTCCCTCGTCCAACTTCTCAACGCATCCACGAAAGCTTCTTCTGCTGCTGTCGCATGAGTGGGACGCGAGCGCAGAGCCTGCTGCATTTTGTGTGTCCTCGTGCATGTGAGAAGCAAATCTGGGTCCAGCAATACACGGTGGAGGGCTTACAGAGCTGACAGCGACGGATAGCGGCAGATAACTAGAGGAGGCGTTTTCCGAGTACTTTGATATCAGCGGAGAACTTCGGCGTGCATGCTTGTGCGTCGCTTGCAGAGGAGACGCATTGTCGCTTCCCAAGACGAATGCCTGCCAATTCTTCTCCTCTTCGTCCAAGGCTCGCACATTTGTCGGGTTCCACCTGCTTTGGCCTAAGACTTTCATCCCGGACGCGTGCGCTAACATGGACTTCCCAACACCACGCCTCAGAGATGGCAAAGAGGCGGAAATTGAGGAACGGCCAAAGTGGCTCTGATCGCCCTGACCCTGAGTAGCATGTTGTGACCAGTTTGTGGCTGCTCCACTGCTGTTCTTCGTGGTGGGGTGATTATGCAACACGCTGTTTCTGGTATACACGGCTGTATCAGAGGGGCTTGAAGAACCGTCGGAAATTGCGAGATACTTCGTCCAGGGGTCTTCATCGTCGATTACGCGTGCATCCAGGCCTTTGCCATTGATAGTGGCGTGGTGCACATGCTCTGTTTGGGATGCATATGCAAGGTCTGGTGTTTGGAGAAGCTGCGTTTCACCGATCTCGTGGCTGCCCGGCACGCTGTGCCTACGGCTGCCTGCAGGTGAATCCAAGCCACCAAACACAAGATACAGAGCACAGTCTTCACCATGAGCACGGTGAGTCAGGCGAAAGCCAGGCACAGAGCTCTCGCGTGTCTCCAAAGTCACTTTGTTACTCTGGAGCTGCAGTTCGCGTGGTGCAGAGTGGGAGCCTTCTTGCGCAGAACCATGACCAGCTGGGGTATGTTCCGCATGATGAGAGACGTCGTGGTGGTGCTGAGCACCTTCACCGGTCTCGTATGCGTCCTGCTCACATGCACTCGTCACTGCATGACCCTGAAAGTCTACCGATGGCGCAAGTGCCGGTCTCTCAGGGAGGTCTTGTGCAGTCAATCCGTCTTGTTCGAACAGCATGGACTCTGATGAAGCATGCGACTGCGCGCAGATCTGCGGCTGAGTAGAATGAGCGTCTGTCAATGCATCTGTGCCTATGCGGATCCGGATGTCTTCGAGGTGATTGCGTATAGCAGGGCCTTGATCGGTCCTATCAAAAATTCCATTCTGAGGGGGGAAATGTTCTTCCTTAGACTCATTGTTGACGTTCTGCCTTTGGGTTGCATGTATTTTCCTCGCGGTTCTTCTACGCTTGCCAATCTTCTCTTTCTCGTTGCTAGACAGAAATTGCAGGCTGACTGGTTTTGAAGGCTCAACCCCGATCCAGTCCGGCCGTCCCAAAAGTCTTCTCGTATGCGCCTCGAGTAGCTGAATCTCAGTAGTCGTCCCTGTTGTCTTGCGCTTCCGGCCACGCAAGTCTACCTCGTGGTTAGTTCCTCTGTGCATCACTCAGGCCATCCTGGATCTGATCGCCACAACTACCTTTTTGAGCCTGTTGTGGAGCCCCATGCTGAGGAGAGTGGAAGGCGACGCGTCTGCTGGATGTTTCATGTAGAAATACCTCATGCCCGCTAATCGCGGACCATCTTTCGTTTGGTTCGTCTTCATGGTGTGGTCTCTCTCTTGAACGTTTCACGGAGTGACCGACATGTCGGACCGAACCTGAACCAAACGAAGGCATCCCCAAGAGATCTGATTCGTTGTTATCGCGAAGATAGCTCGGGCAAAAAGGAGCGATGGGCATATTAGTAGCATTTTGAAGATGTGTTCGCGCCTTTGCAAAGTACGCTCTCTGCTGTTGAAGCACGCCCTTGTTAGCTTGCTTGGTGCGCTGCAGCGTACCGCCGGTCCAATTCATGGTTGTAACGTAGGGCCTGGTCTGGATATGAGTGATGGCAGCAGAACTCAGTCGCGAAAAGCGATCGAAAGACGACGCGTGGTTTTCGGGCTTACTCGTGCCTGCCTACCTAGGGTCCACTGGATGCATGGTGGCCCTTCCTCGTCAATCATCCCCATCCCCATACCCACGCACGATAGTCCACCCCACACCTCAACTACGCGATCTACACTTCATGCTTGGCATTGACGAAATATCCTCCTTCACAGTCATCCCTTCTGGATGCCTAAAGTCTTGTAAGCGGTTTCTCGGATGTGCTGTGCCGATAGCGAAGCAGACAGAGACGAAAGGGACCACTTTCTCTAACTAATAAGCGCTTCCATCTCGTCTCTCCGCGAAAATAGTGGAGCGCCGCAGCTGAACCGAGTCCCTGCGACGGGTTCCCCGTGGGCGGAGTAAATCTTTTACCTTCATCGCGAAAGGTTGCGGAAGCAGGGTCTCTAGGGTTGCATGGCGCCACTCCAGCGAGATTCGACCGATGCAGCAGGATATGCGGTGAGTCTACCAGATGTATACGTCGATCGTTGGCGCTCTGCGCTGGTTGCAATTCGGAGCCACACCCAAAGAACGTGTGGAGGCGTGGAGAAATGGAGGCGTGGAGAAGGCCTGAACTCAAGACTGCACCCCGCATCCTCTGTGGAAACTGCCCTCCATCCGTCTCTTTAGCATCCAAACTCAAAACGTTGGTTGCGGCAGCAGCGCCCTAAACTTCCCACTGGCTTCATCGCGGCGTCCTCGGATCATTACTTGTTGTAGAGTTGCTCCCGGTCCTGGACGGGTGCCCGGCATCTTCAAACGCCCATGTGCGCTACGGATAACATTACTGGTCGCTAGATACAGTCTCGCAGTAAGACGAGGCGATAATGTTGCATCCCACCCACATATACCGCAATATTTCCATCGGTACCTAGGCGAATACAGTCGTTATTTTCGCCCGCCTGGCTACGAGGACTGGAGTTGGGGTGGGTTTGTTAAGTGTCGCAAAAATGCCTCATCACTATCATCATCATCGCGGTCCGGACAGGTTTCATACATGGGTCGTATACGTGCTGTCGCAATCCACACTGCAGAAGTAACGGACACGGTGTATCTTCATGTACAATTACGTCAAGTGTCACATGCTCGAGCTGTAGGTGTGGGTACCATTCTACTCATGACCCACTACACCTGTAAGCTGGGAAGAAATGCACGCGCCTATACTCGGACGAGAGCACGTCGGATCGCGCAGAGGCCATGTGGAGTGTGTTGCGAACGGTTCTTGCTATCATATCGCAAACGCAAGCGATTGCGACTTGTGGACGCTGGCAAACTTCTTCATGTGCCTTTCCTGCTATGTTTTGAATGCTGACGAGGCGCCTAAAGGATTGGCATGTCTGCCGAGATAGCCTAAGGTTGAGCCTCAAGTTGCCTCATCCAGCCCCTGCGCTTGGCGAGAACGGAGGCCGGCTTGTTCTCGCCGGAGACGAGGAGCGGCTGATCCGTACTCGTGTTAAGCTTCACAACTGGCCCTGGGCCATCCATTGAGGCGGCTGCCCTGAGTCCCTGAGTCCCTTATGAATCTTCATTCGCGGGCACGTCCAACCGATGCAGATGGACGCTTCAAGTCAGCGTAGCGATATGCAGGCTAATCATCCGTGACATCATAGCGCCGAAGCACCTCAAAACTCTGCAACACTGTTCCACAGCTACAACACCAACCGCGGCCGTGTCTACCGCATGGGAGGGCCTCGATCCAAGACCGCCTGTGATGCAGGTGGCCCTGAACCTCGGCCGCATACCCACTCTTATTGCAACATCACCGGCATGCTTATCGAATGGCCATCGAGAACCATGCCACAATCTCCCAGCACATGTCGAAAGTCCACGCTTGGGCTATTCTACCGCTATCGAATTCATTGTGCTGAAGCGTCCCTTGCGCTTGGTCTGACTGAGTGACGCCATCGATGCATGCAATTCAGTCCAACAAGATCCTAAACTAGTAGCTATCGTCCAGGGTCCGGTCAACCTACGTAAATGTGCAGAGTGCTGTGCCGCTAGAGTTGCAGGCTACCGCTTGAGTGATGTTTGGGGCGCAGCGCAGACGTACCGCGCGTGTTCGGTATAAAACACTCGGTATCATTGCGCAAACCAACCATCTATCGATATATCCACCTCCACATATCCACTTACCCACTTACCCACTGTTCTCTCCGCTTGTGTGAGGGGTTACCTGGAGAATCAACCTATCTGTCGGGCTCGAGCACTATAAAGCCTACCAAACTTCCTCTGCTGTCAATCTTCCAAACCCACCAGTCCACAAACTTCTCCACTTGCATTGGGAGAGTACTTGCTACAACGTTTGTGCCTTGAAGATCGTTTCTCAATTCTATAACCAACCATGTCTGCACCTTCTCTTGCTGTTCCCCAAGCGGGAAGTCGCTTTGTGCGTCGCCTTTCATCAACGGAGGCCAGCCGCGAGAACATCCAGATGGGCCCGACTGTCGTCGTCCCACCACAACATCTTATGGCCCCGTCCCAACCACAAGCAGAGATTGCCAGCGGCTTCGCGACTGCTAGGCGCCACCTCGAGGCCACTGCGCCTGGGTCCCCTGATCTCACACCTCCCGAAACCTCAGTCACCGACAAATATGCGTTCGCTTTTGGTATGTGAATTCCAGAGACCGACAAGCCATGCTATTTACTAACGATATACAGACATTGATGGTGTTCTTATCCGAGGTGGACGTCCGATCCCGGAAGCCATCGAGGCGATGAAGATGCTCAACGGCGAAAACGAGTACGGCATTCAAGTCCCTTACATCTTCGTCACAAACGGTGGCGGCAAGACCGAGGCCGAGCGTTGCGTGCAGCTCAGCAAGCAACTAGAGCTAGAGGTTTCGCCCGGACAATTCATCTGCGGACACACACCTATGAGGGAAATGGCCGAGAAGTACGGCACAGTTCTCGTCGTCGGTGGTGAGGGTGAGAAGTGCCGTATTGTTGCTGAAGGCTACGGCTTCAAGGATGTGTAAGTTTGTCCCTTCTCCGCAATCGCTTAACAGCGTCTAACATAGAGTTCAGCGTAACCCCTGGTGATATCATCAAGGACAACCAAGACACTACGCCATTCCGCAAGCTCACAGAGGAAGAGTACAGAAACTCGCGGGCCCGGAATTTCGCAGAGGTCGAGATCGAGGCCATCTTTGTTTTCGCCGATTCGCGCGATTGGGCCTCGGATCAGCAGATCATTCTGGACCTCCTGATGTCGAAACGCGGTCGTCTTGGCACTAGATCTGAGAACTATGACGAAGGTCCACCCGTCTTTTTCTCGCACAACGATGTGGTCTGGAGTGCTTCGCATGATCTCACTCGCATTGGTATGGGCGCTCTCCGCGTCTCTCTAGAGGCTATGTTCAAGGCGGTCACCGGCCGCAACCTCGAGACAACCGCGTTCGGCAAGCCGCAGATCGGTACCTTCCAGTTCGCCACGCGCCTACTCCAGGAATGGCGCAAAGACACCCACGGCATCGACTCGCCTCCTTCCACCGTCTACTTTGTAGGAGACACACCCGAGTCGGACATTAGGGGCACCAATGAATACAACGACCAAAACCCGGATGCAAGCTGGTACTCCATCCTCGTCGAGACCGGTGTCTACCAGAAGGGCACCAGGCCTCGCTTCGAGCCCAAGGCCATAGTAAACACTGTTCTTGACGCGGTCAAGCACGGTATGGAACGTGAGTACAAGAGGGCTCTGAAAGAGAGCATGATGGCGACCGGTGTGATGGAAGAATAGTTTGACGGGCTTTTACATTTCATTATTGTCCTCCTTTTCTTTCTACAGCATAGCATAGGCGTACTGGCGCATGGGAACTACGTTTAGTTTTTACAAGACGAAGAAGAGCAACAGTAGCCATAGATCATAGATTCAACTAGATCAATAACAAGGCGCGTTCACGATACCAAACAAAGCAACACAAGATTTCACACTCTCGTGCTATTCTTTAGTCGCAAAACCCGTGTACTCACGCGCACAGAACTACATCAACGATACCCTTCACTGACGCACAACACTAAGGCAAGTCGATGCGGCCCTAGCCTCCGGTTCGACCTCCCCTTCGACCCAACGCCATCACAACAGACTATGCGACGACACCACCACCACCACCACCACCAACTGCGGCGAATGCCGGTTTCGATCCCCATCACCTCGAGCACCGCCGCGTTACCCGGCGGAGTCGATTCGGACATGTACGCCGCAAAGCTTAAGCACGAATCAACTACTCCAAGTCGGGCCGAAAAGGAGCCTCAATGGCGTACTTTTCCTCATGGCTAGCAAGGAACGCTTACGACTGCACTGGGAACGCATCGATTATCGATTAGCAGCCCACCGGCAGCGGAAAGGGAGAGTAGGAATTAAAAAAAAGGTTTCGCGGCGGCCGAGAATGCCCACGCGAGAAAAGAGAGAGCACGAAAAAGTGCCGAACCACGTTTTTTGGCCCATACGATCGCGATCGCAAATGTACGAGCGAAGTTATTTGTGGGTTGGCGGGCGTGTGGACATAACAGGCAACATTTCTCCCCACCAAAAAGCCCACCTTTATAAGGTCAAGTGGCACGGAATGGGTCCGCACCACATGTTGTTAATTGTGATGTCGCAATATGGGAGATGGGGAAAGCGTATCAGGCAGTCCATGTGGCCTTGCTACCTGCCTGTTAGGCCAAACCTGCCCGCTGAGGATTGCTAGGCACGACAGTTTATTGTGGGTAGGCGGTGGCACTTGTCTAGGCATTACTACTTACTACTACACCTGCTGCGGCTCCGCCTTTGGACTACCGCCGGAGCATCACTGTCGTGATGTCGTCGCCGCTATGTGGATCCTGATAGGGAATTCGCGATCAAAGACGCATCCGATATTCCTACACTACCCTTGGCGCCGCATCACGGGATCGGCTTCTCTTGTCCACGGACGTGCTTGTCGGCGGTTTGACGCGGATGCCTTCTTCATCGCATCGCATCCGCGACGGCATGTCTCATACCGGCCGAAAAGCACAATGATGAATGCGGCCGTTCTTGACTAGCGCTTGTGACGTGTGCCTTGACAGGGGTGAAATGATATCTTCTGGCTGCAGGTTCTGGAACTG
>JARBXR010000185.1:0-40939 GCA_029100535.1 Stemphylium beticola | reverse complement strand
GTATTCTTTAAGCGATCCTTTAGAATACACTAGTATATCGTCTAAGTACGCTGTCGCGAAGATGCCTAGATACTTGTAGAGGGCCTTATTAATGACCGCCTAGAAGGTTGCTAGCGCGTTCGTTAATCTAAATAGCATAACTATATACTTATATAGTCTATACTTTATTTTAAAGGCTATCTTCTACTTATATTTTTTAGTAATTTAAATATAATAAAATCTTTCCTAAATATTAAATTTTATAAACTACTTAGCGTTTTAGAGTTAGTCTATAAGCTCTATTATTAGTAGTAAGAAATAGCGATTCTTTATTATATTGCTATTTACTCTTTTATAGTCTATATAGAGCCGCTACTTTCTATTAGCCTTCTTTATAAATAATATTAGAGAAGCTATAGGGCTACTACTCTTACGGATAAATTTCTTCTTTAAATTCTTCCTAAGATACTCGCGCAACTCTAGCTTATACTTAGGCGCGATTAGGTATATTAGTTCTAGGACAAGTTTAGCTTCTTCTTAGATATAGATCTTATAATCCTATTTCTAGTAATCTATTAACTTAGTTACTTCTATTTCTTTAAATAGTTCTTAAAACTTATCTATATTATACTTCTTTAGTATTTATAGTAGTACTAGTTCTTCTTTTATAGTCGCGACCTACTATACCTATATAACTCCTATTTTCTAAGGGTCCTTCTCGTAGATTTTGTCTATCTCACGAGGCGAGATCTTGCCAATCCTCCCTTTCTGGGTGAGCTCTGGACTGTCGGGCTTATCTCTTCTACGTACTCTGGCAACCCTACGCGCAGGTTCTCGGCCGAGTATCGTCTTCTGTAGCCAATTGATAGCCAGGTGTTACAGATAACAAGCAAAGGTCTCTCCTGAACGAAGGATGCGATGTTGGCAGCCAACAGTCGCACGAGACGAAGGATAATGATCAGCGCGGGGCGCGCGGATCACGTGATTGACATCACGCCAAGACCAACCATCAGGCGCTAGTATGTGATGGCAGCATCCGAGTGATGGCAGCCATCAGAGACATCAGGCACGGCAAGGATAATGTTGTGATAGCAGTGATAGCAAGCGGACAAGGCAACGAGGATATAAGGATGGAAAGGTTTTATTGTTTCTCTTATTGTGGTCAACTCTCATAGTTTTATCTCTTACCTAGATTACAAGCTAGTTATTCTATCGTTTATAGAATTGGATTGTCATTACCCCGAATACCTACTATCCCACTTAGTCGCCAGACAAACCGCACGTAGCTATACGCATAGCTCGCCTGCCCTAACCCGGATCAGGTCCAGAGAAGTATAGCATACCCCCCCGTGTAACACCAGGTTATACTTAATTAACTAATTATAGCTAATTAATATGTCTTTTTCTCTAAGATCTATAATATTAATAGTTGTCTAGTCCCTAATTCCTGCTATATCTAGTGACACAGGTTAGGTCTCTAGTCTTATTATGCCGCCCCTATATTCTATAGGGCTATCGTCGGCTAATACTACTCGCACTAGCTATTCCTTAGCCTAGTAGGGTATATCACATCTTTCCACTACTCGTGACGAGATAATTGTCTATATAGCTCCGCTATTAACGAACGCTGTGAGTTTGTGTCCGTGTACTAAGACTTCCGTTCTTAACTTAAGATTATGCGGACTCGTGTCTCGTACATTATAAAGAGTCGTTTTAGGACTACCTACACTAGCGTGACCCTATCCCTAGTAGCATTCTAGTTTTTTAACTATTTACTTTTCTTCTTCTTAGGAAAGTAGCCTACGCCATACTTAGCGTTATAATAGATAGTGTATCTATTATTGTGGCAGAAGCTCTAGTAAATATTCTAGTAAGGAATTAGTTCTAGTCTCTTAATTCGTAGTTTTAGTACTTACTTTCTTACTTTATAAATTAGATAGTCTACTATCTTATAAATCTTTAATAATAGGGTACTATAATAAGAGTTGTCTACCCTCTAAGTATTCTCTATTTATTAGTAATAGAAGAGGTATCTATATTAGTAGTACTTCTATAGAAGTTTCTAATAGGCTTCTTCTCTTTCTAGCTTATAGAGATAGTATCTATTCTTCTAGTAGAATAATATATATAAGCGTAAGTGAGGTATACTCTCCGCATACTACTTATCTTCTTTAGACTAGTTCCTATTCTTGCTCGCATCTTTTTAGGCTTAGTTCTTTCTTTTAGCCTCTTAGGGTTTCTTAGGTTTATAGAGATAATAGTTATCTACTAGGTATTTATCTACTTTTAGCTATAGATAGTAGTACGAGTCTTAGTCTATTTTACTATCCTCTTTATCCCTCTTATAGAATTTATATTCTAGTTTATAGTTATACTAGTATAAGTCTTTATATTCTTTAGTATCTTCTACTTTACTAGCTTCTTAGTCCTTAACTTTAGCTATTAGTTCTTTAAAATAGAGTTATTTATTAAAGGCTTACTATATTACTTTCTTAGCTTTTAGGCTAGTAATAGCAATTTATCTTTTATAACTATATTTATTAGCTAGGTATATATTCTATCTACACACCTAATATTACTAGTCCTATAGTTACTATTATACAATAGCTGTAAGTATTTTTAAATTAGTTAGTTAAACTTTGTCTTATATTATTATTTATTATATTTTAACTACTTAGAGGAGGAGCTTATAATTAGTATTATCTAATAGCTAAGCCTTCTTATATAGTTCTATATCGCTAATATCGCTATTAGTAGACTACTCCCTAGAGTAGGGTATACCTTATCTAATTATCCTAATCTTAACAGCTCTCTACTTTCCCTTTTAGTCGTTCTGTAGGCAGTCTCTGCGGAAGTGTCCTTCCTTCCCGCATCGGAGACATGCTTTATTATCGTAGCGCTTTTGGCGCTCTTCCTTAGAAAGTCTGTCGTCGAACTTCCTTCCAGGTTTTCGTCCTTTAGTCTTATCTTGCACCTTGCTAGTTATAATAGCGTCTCTATTATTGTTATATCTACTACGCTATCTCTTCGTGTTAGCTATATTAGTTTAGAAGTATTTCTTCTAGTTATTCTATTTCTAAAGTTAGTTATTAATTCGTGTAGCTAGTTTAACTAGAGTATATAGTATTTCTAGCTTCTTATAGTAAATAAGACTATTTTTAATATTTTCTTTTAAGCCTATTTTAAAAACTATTTAAAATACTATATTATTTTAGTTAATTTATATTTATAGTTATTTAAACTCTACTATATATATAGATACTAATAAGATTTACTTTAGGCGAGTAATTCTCTTTTTAGTTTAATTTTTAGTATCTACTTCTTTAAAGATATATTCTATTTCTTATTTAAATTCTATCTATTTATAAATAAGACTTTAGTCTCTACTTTTTTTTCTTTATAAATTATATTAAGTAAGTAGTTATCTATATAGAGTTATATCTAGCTAGAAGTTTTATCTTTTAAGTAAGTACTTACTATAAGAATTTTCTTCTAGTTATTAGATATTTTATTATACTTATAGTATAAGTTAGTATATATAAGAAATATTTATAATTTCTTCTTATCTCTACTATATTTCTTAGGTAGCGCTATCTTAGGTTTTCTTATAGTAATAAGTTATCTCTTAGAGATAACTATTAGCTAGCTTATAAGCTAATTAATTATATCTAGATATAAGCCTACTACCTAAATTTCCTAAATTCTCTAATATTAAAGTTCTTATTCTTATTATTAGACCCTTAATCTTTAAGTATTTTATTATTAGTAGGTAGAGTATTCCTGTGTAGAGCTAGCACTATAGCTAGCGTAGCTAGTACTTATCCTCTATTAGCTACTACTAATATAATAACTCCTTCTAATCTTCTTAAAGCGTCCTATTAGTAAATACCTTCTACAAAGTCTGTAGGTAGTTAAAGTGTTACACAGAGGGGGGTATGCTATACTTCTCTAGACCTAATCCAGGTTAGGGTAGGCGAGCTAAGCGTATAGCTACGTGCGGTTTGTCTAGCGACTAAGTAGGATAGTAGGTATTTAGAGAAATAATAATCTAATTTTATAAATAATAAATAATTAGCTTATAATCTAAATAAGAAATAAGACTATAAAAGTTAACTATAATAAGAAAAATAATAAAACTTTTCTATCTTTATATACTTATTACTATATCTATTACTATCTTATCTATCTTAATATCTAAGAATAGTTAGAATACTCTACTATTCTAAAGTTCTCTACTATTCTAGATAGTAAGCCTTAGCGGGGTAGCATATTACGTGATCTGCGTGCCCCTCGCTAATTATTATCCTTCGTCTCGTGCGACAACTGGCCTCCAGCATCGCTTCCCTTGACCGAAGAATTCGACCTACTGTTGTTTGTAACAAGCGCACCCCCGTGTAACATTAGAATAGTAGGATATTCTAACTATCTCTAAGTATTAGGATAGATAGAATAGTAATAGATATAGTAATAAGAATATAAAGATAAATTTTTTTTATTATTTCTCTTATTATAGTTAACTTTTATAAATTTATCTTTTATCTAGATTATTACTTAGTTATTCTATTATTTATAGAATTAGATTATTATTACCCTGAATATCTACTATCCTACTTAGTCGCCAGACAAACCACACGTAGCTATACACATAGCTCGCCTGCCCTAACCCGGACCAGGTTCACAGAAGTATAGCGAACCCCTGTGTAACACCACGACAGCGTTATTTAGTTAACTCTAAATATTCTTATAATTTAGTAGTATAATGGTTATTTTTTACTTTTATATAATTCTAAATATTTAATCGCTTCTTAATTAGATCTATAGTGGTGGAATTATAGCGCATTAAAGTTGTAGGTATCTTAATGTTGTGATGTTCCGGATGGCTCATCGGCCGAAGTGGCTCATCGAATGCGGGCGCACGGTAGCCAACAGTTTTCCCCAACGTTGCAACCTCTGTATCCTGTTTCCATGCATCTGCCACCGTCAACTCCAAAGCTCCCACACTGACCATGAAATGTAAACTTCTTGCTAGCATTCGAGGATTTCCCCAACCCAGAGTCAGCAATATGTAGTTCGTTTCCCAGTAATGTCCAGGAGAGAGTATTTTAACTTCCAAGGTTTATGTTACCGGCATTCTCAGGATGAGCTTTGACATAGCGACATGATTTTCGCAAAGACTATCTGCATACTATTAGCTCTTCTTCTCCCTTTAGAGCTGTTTTCTCTTCTCCACACTTTCTTAGAACATTTTTATGCTCCAATTTATTCTTCAATGTCTCAATTTTTCCAGTCTTTCTTCCTGCCACCTTTCTTTTGTACTGCCTTACAAACTGCAAAATGGAAAAGAATAGGTATTCTAACTGATATGAGTGCCCCATATATATGCTTAAAGCATATGCGTCGAATCGGGGACAGGCGGAGCTGGATGAGCACCCAAGGCTGCGCCCGAGTTCGTCTTACACTTGGCCCAAAGGCGTCTCCTCACGGTGACTGTCAAATCGAATACCTCGTTCCAGATCACTCTCACCGTCGCGTCACTACTGCCGCTTAGCTTGTTTTCGACTAGCGCGATTGTGCGCCTCCAAAAAGGTCCGGTCGCGCCTACCACCACTTCCCCAAACACTCCACGAAACCCCGCGCTGTACGTACTCAAGCCTATTCTCGCTACCAATGCACTGACAAGTTCTAGCGCAACCGCAATCATGTATGGTAATCACTTCCCTGGCTATCAAGGCCACACACCTCCGGGTTACCCCCCCCCCCCGCACCATGCGCCGCCACCTCCGTCCTCTGGACAGGGTTGTAAGTAGCAACTTTTGTGTCTACTGTTGGAACCCCTCAGCTAACATGTATTAGATTATCCCCCCCATGGGGACACACCCTACGGCCAACATGGCTATAGTCAGGCCGCTCCAGCCAGGCATCACTACCCACTACCGGGCCCATACCCCCCCCCCCCCCCCCCAGGAGGCTATGTGCCCTACAAGTCTCCGCCGAAAAGCAGTTATTACCCCAATCTAAGCGGGTATGCAGCAAACGTGCCGCCGCCGCCGCCGCCACCGCAGAGCGGCTACCATCCCGCCCCGAGTCGTCATGACTTTAACCAGGGTGCTCATGTTTACCAGAGCTATCACTGCCATTCGCTCCCTATTTACGCCCCTGCGAGTGGTTACACATACCCAGAGCGTAGTCATGCCCGCCAGGGCTCTTTTCAACCTCGTGGACATACTCCTAGAACTTCAGCTTACCTATCAGGGTACACAGCGCATGGGATCACATACCAGGAACAAGGCCCCCTGGGTATGTTAATCTTCCGCCAAATTGTGGTTTGGCTCAAGATTTCTGGGAGAATTCGACTGGTTCTCAAAAGTTCCACGGTCAAAGCCAGCCACGGACTTGGTTTTCTCAACGCCATCCGCCTGTTGAGGCTACACGGCAGCAAGCACGTAGGTACGTAGAACCAGCGATAGCTGACAGACAGTAGAACATGCAAACGCCCATTCAGGGCAGGCTTATATCTTTCTCGGGATCCGATCTCATCTCGTTTTCTCCGCCCAGTAGCCAACTGAGTGAGGACACGCCTGCTGAGGCCAACTTGGATGAGGGCAGATCTGTTGAGGGTAAGCCTCTTGTGGCCGTAGGTAATCTAGTGCATGGGCGGCCCAGTGTCCAAAAGAGGGCACGCCTTCTGAGTTCTCCAAAGGCGGGAATTGGGATGCTAACACACCCTTCCTCGAAGTCTGCACAGCCTGTGTGGTTTAGCAAACGGGTCAATGCACGCAAGTCTCAATGCTATGACACTCTCCCCTCACGGCGGCCACGCCCGGGTCGCTCTGGTGGTCTTGACCGCACGCCTAAACAGGATTAGCGCTCCAGTCAGAACTGGAGAGTCCCGTCTGGTGAGACCCCGGAGATGTGCATCAGCGGATTCGTCACATTTGAGGACGTGGTAGCCACTCGAGAAGGTTTGAGACGGTCGAGACAAGCGATTAGCGACTCACCCGAAGAGTCGGGTTTCAAGAAGGACGTTGCAACCACAAAGCCTAAATCATTCAAAAAGGATGATTTCCCTGGGCCAGCTATGTCAAGGACTTGACGCGTTCGTCTTGAATGAAGGACTGGGTATTTCCCGGGCTCTTGTAGGTAACGGGATTAAAGGTGGTCAATGGGCATCTAGATATTGGGGATTTTCCATTGAACCGGACGATAGGCGGTACGCCATAGCTCCCAAACAGGCTATCGCTGATGAGGAGGCTACGATTCAATCCGGAGCCCCGCCCGCAAAGTTGAATGAGATATTCGAGCCAAAGGGTGAAACGGGGTAGCCGTTGTAGAAGGGTGAAAACACCCAGAACACACCAACAGGTGAGTCTGAGCAGCCTTCTTGTAAGACTGCTAGTACTGTCATCGAAAGCGGCGAGAAAGAGGATGGCAATGCCAACTCTGAGATGGACACAGGGTTGGCGTCCAAGGGTAGAGAGTGGCGGCTTAACCATATACTTCTTGTCATATGTACATGTTGCGGTGCTTTGGCACCACATAACGAATACGTGCACCATGTTCCAGTTAGCAATAACCCATGTGAAGTGACAGTGATGGTGAAAATAATCCCATCGGATCGGGTGGTAGCTAACAGGACAAGCTTCGCATCATCGCAGAAGATCCTGTAGCACCCTGCAATCCCGCAAACATATTCATGGTACGTATCTGTTAACCATTATGTCTGTATCACTGAACTGATAGGAGGTAGTACAGTCACGTCATAATCACACCTCAGACCCCATGCATCACTTGCATCGAACTCACTGTCCTCAGTCTGCATGCCCTAGTCTTTGGTATGCTATATTACGACAATTTTGTCTAGAGCATCTACGTGTGCGTAGCATTTAGAATTCTTCTAGAAGTTGGGAATAACCTTCTCTTCATTCTCTAGTATGTCCAAGTATAAGTTTTCTAGAATCGCATCTACCTCGTGTTTCTCGGAATAATAGCGAATGAACCTATAGATGGCTACTCAATGAATCAAGTCACACGTGTGTTTTTCCTTATCGTTCTGGATCTCGTCCTCGAGATTGCAATCATGTTGCCACTCAATCGCTTGTTGTGGAGCATCTGGCTTCCGCTGAAGAAGAGGCTTAGGCTTATCGCCACGTTTGGACTGAGAGTCTTTGTGTCGGCGCCAAACATTTCGCGCGTTGTATACTACGCGCGAATCGTCGACGGTAAACTCGCAGCGAATATGGTTGCAGCGATCCATTGCCATTGACGGATAGAACGGCGGATGCGACGGGCAGACCGAAAAGGTAGCTGCCACACGATATCGTGCCGAAAAATTCATTGTATTCCGCAATGACCAGTGGATGGTCGATTCGAAGAGCGTGAAGGCGATAAGAATGACCTAAGCAACATTACACGTAGTCGACCAGTGTTGAAATTTCCTTGGGTACATAATGTGGCCCGAACATGGATGTAGGGTTTAGACCATTTTGATGGAGAGTTGGAGATTCGCCGAACCAAACCATCAGCACTAGACCAAACAACGCAGCCAATAGCATTACAAAGATCTTAAAAGCCCTCCACACTCAATGTACAAACCAGCATCTCAACGATAGTCATTTGGCTTGCGCGAATTCAAAACAGAGAAGACAATGGGGAAAGAGGGGAACAAGTCGGCCCGGTCATCGTGTTGTTCCTCATTCGTCAGATAGCCGAAGCTTATCCTCACCCCTGCTCTATCCCCAACTGCTTCCGGCTCCCGTGCCTCTTGCCCTTTGTCTCCTCATCTCCTTCCCAAAGAGCTTTTGCTGACCACATATCCACCCTGAGCCGTACGCAAACTTCTACTATCAACTTTTATATATGCGTTGTGGCAAATTGAGTGCGTGTATCTATTACACGGTGGCTTAGTACAACATCAGCAACATGTTCAGTCGACGCAAGCGGCCAATTGTCCGAGAGGACTCGGATAGCGAGGAAGAAGAGAAAACCATTCTCACTCCTACTGTCTCACCGCGAAAGCGATCCTTGATTTTAGATGACTCTGATTCTGAGTTAGCTGAGGTTCCTCTCGTGTCACAATGCAAGAGACTCCGACGCGTCGTCTTGGATGAAGATGAAGAAGACGACGTCCAGATGCCCAACTCATACACGGACGACCAATCGGCATCGCTCCCAGCAAACCTTCCATCCGAGCTTTTAGGAATCGTCCTGGAAAATACGAACGTGGCTGACATCCTTGATCGGCGCCTCTTGTGCAAGGAGATCAGAAAGACTATTGACACACATATACTGGTTCATCATATACAAGGTGTGGAGCTAATTGGTTACCTCGGTCCAAAAAGCGATCAGCTCTTGGAGCATCTGAACGTCAAAGATTACTGGGATTTCGCCTTTGTTAGAGCAACTTTCGACTGCCTGGACAGCAAGGCAAAAGACGCGCCTGCATGGAGCCCTGAGGCGGCGCACTTTCGCATAAGCGACACTTGGTTTGATGCTTTTGAACGTATTGGCGGCGAATTTAGGCCTGGAAATGCATGGTGGGACCACACCAGACAGTGCCTTGACTTGGAAAAAACGCCTTCAGTGTACGGACAGCTGCGTTGGTGTGTGAAGGTGGGGTCTGCCGTTCTGGACTTCGGTATCGAAGACGAGGATGTGGTCGACATTGAGTTGGTGGAAAACGATTGCGACGACGACGACGACGAAGATCTACCAGGTCGTACCGTATCTTTCCGAGTGACCGATTGGAAAGTGATGCTGATGAACGCATTCCGCGAAGAGAAGGCACTCAAACTCATGTTGGAAGATACAATCGAGGACGAATTCACTTACAATCACATGGAAGACAGCCTTCGAGATATGAGACGCAAGCGCTTCCGTTCGAAGCTAGACCCGAAAGACCGCAACGATAGCAGACACTTGTGGAAGATGGACAACATGATTCCACTCTGGGGTAAACACACGTATGCCAGTGTCAACCGGGATTATGATAACGTAGAACATGCTGAGACCAACGCCGTTCAGACACTTATGCTCCTTCGAAGAGAGGCGTCCATGACCGTCCGTGAACGAGCCGCTCTAGACACGATGCGTAAAGAGATGGAGAACGTCGATCAGCTATTCAAGAAATGGTAGGAAGGTCTGCTAGCCCTGCCAAACTTGAGCCCAGAGCGCCTACACCTGGAAGAAGACCTGGATACCAATCCGATGACTTGGTCCGAGGAGGTCATAGATCGCGAGCGCCAGAGTCTAGCGAGATGGAAAAACCAGAAGCAAGTGATTCAGCAGATGATGGCTTTTCTGGATGCGACAAATGCGGTAGCCGCCTTGGATGAGGATACATTCAAAGATGACAGCGATGATGATTTCTAAATGGCCATGTAATGAGACTACGCGACAGCTCGAGTTACCTTTGGAGAGCTTTGTGCCCTCACTCATTGACCGCTTGAAACAATCGCAAGCTATACTTCTATCACTTAACCCTCCACGCACTCAATGAAAGCCTCCGCCAAATTTTCTGGACAGCTCGAGCTAGGCGCATATCCCGCTTTCAAAGGCACAACGTCAATATCCCCGCCCATCGCCTCTTCCAACTCCTTCATAAAACCCCTCCGCGTCTCCGAAACGATGAAAAGATCGCGCTCAGTCAGCTCATACGAAGTCTTGACGCCCTTTACCTCTTCTAACGCATACACCGACTATGTGACACCTTCCAAAAAGCTCTTCTCGGAATGCGGCTGCGCGCTTGATGGTTGCTGCGTCTTCGAGCATGCTGTCTGGTTCCTGAGGCGCACGATTGGTCATCCTGAGCAGCTGTGTGGCTACGGCTGGGTAACCACGTTCTTTGCGGAGGCGGACTACGGTTGCGTAGAAAGTGGGTGAGGCGAAGGAGGCAGGGACGATTTGGATGACTGGGTTGGACATTTTGACTGATTTTGCGATTTTTCTAGGTAAAAAGAGATGGGTTGATGTACGTTTTGTAGTGGTGATGGTGTTGGTGAGATGCTGAGCTTGGTCATGTTTCCTGTAACATTACGCCGTGATGGCATGTTCATATCGCGTCCATGCTAGATTGTACCAAGGCTCAATGCATCTCGAATCGAATACCAACTCCATATCTACATCTGATCACCCTACGACTTGAGATTCATGGAAGAAGCCAAAGAGCAATACCTCAGGTGGTGAAGGTCAGACCTCACCCGAGTGATGGTGAGCATTGGCCTAGGCAGTTGCCGAAGTGAAGGCCGCGCTAACCCACCACAACGCATTCAACTGGCGCAGGCAGACACCAAACCAGCCTCAATATCTACACACTGCTGACAAGGAATCAAAGGAGTTGGCTGGAGTTAAAGGGAAAACCAGGTTTCATTACGACTTCCGGCCTCTTCGGCACCGAGGCTGTAGTGTAGATACATGGCGGTGGAGCCATGTTCACTAATCACATCCTTCTCTCGATCCCCCGCAGCCCTTGTTTTTTATTATTTTGCATCTTTACAAGGACATACTCCGTTTCCTCCGTTTCCAGCACTCTTCTCCTACTTGCAAGTATACCTTCTTCTACTTCTGCTTCCACGCCTTCGCCTCATTACACCTCGCACTTGTGGAGAGTACACGCACATTAACCCCCGCTCGAAGAAAAGCCCTGACACCGTTCATGCTCGCTTGCTGACGCTCAGACTGACGTACACATATACACAAGGAAAACGACGAATTCTTTGAAAAAACACACAATGCAGAACAAGTGAAAGTGAAAGGTGAAAAGAGGTGAAAAGAGGTGAAAAGAAAAGAAAAAGAGATCTTTCGTGGGCTGTGCGACGCACTGGCCTCGTGGTATCAAACACACTACTAAGAAAAGAAGCTCGATGGGGTGAGCGTATAAACGCGACCCTGGCAAGAAGAAAAAGAACCTGAATCCCATCGCTAAGTTGCACTGCGTGCCCATGTAGCCGTGCCAATGATCGCTAGAATGTGAGGAATCGCTGTCCCGTTGATCAGAACGTGATCACGATTCGTCCAATCCGAAAATGCGACTGTTGGCTTGCGAGGCAAAGACCAGTAATGTTGAATGACATGACGCGCTTCGCTCAATAAAAAGTCAAAACAAGGTAAGAGGGGAAGATATCCGATACTCTCAGTACCTTTAGCGTCCATCGTTGACGCTGAGTAGAGAGATCCACAGCATCCAGCACGCCGCTCGTGTTGCTGGGGATGTGCGGACTGTTACCACCCCCACTGAGATGAGCGCCACCATTACCTGCTCCAACTGCTGTACTATCATCATTCGTAGGTCCAGTACGCGTGTTACGCTGTCTTATGCCATCTATATCGCTGGTGCCCTTGGTCCCGCCAGTGTTCCGAACAATTGCTCAGGCGGTAGACGTCCTACGTTTCCTAGCCGATCAGGGTATGACGTCGGGGCCGGGGAGTAGCCTTGTTGCTTTTTGCGGAACCATTCGATTATAATGCCGATCACTACGAGCAAGAAGGTAAGGACAAGAGCGATGGCGAGGCCAATGAGAACAATAGCCCAGAGCGCGAGGTGCTTGTCTGCAGCTAGTCAATAAACATAATTTTCGTCGTGCTTGAGACGATCACTTACCTGACTTCATGAAGAACGAGTTAGGGTTCTCCACAAATATCGAAGACAAGCTTCCAGGCTCTGGTTGACCGTCCTGGCCTTTGGTGGCAAGCAGAAAGGGAGTAAGCGTGGTGCCGTTGAACAGCACAGCAGATGCAGTGCCAAAAGTGGTGATGTTGATCTGACCCATGAGGAGGAGGTCCTGATTATGGTCGATGATTTGGGAGTCGTCATGGTCTTCCGACAACGTAAGCACTTGAATGCCACGGATGTCGGTCTTGTCACCGAACATGGATTCGTCGGCGGGTATCCACTTGGTGCCATCGAATCGCTGCAGGTATGCGGTGCCATCGCTGGCCTGACCGGCGGCCCAGAACTGGTCCCCTTCTCTATTCGCGATGGTAAGTGCGGTGACTGGACCGGGAAGATCACCGGCACCGGGGATAACATCCAACTGGTTTTTCGAAGAATCGAACATGATGATCTTGGTCTGGTTGTTGCCTGAGGTGATGTTGCCAGCAATAAGAAGCTTATTGTCACCAACCCAAGTAAGGGATGAGACTTCGCCCTCAATGCCATTTGATACAGTCGTCCACTGGTTACGGTCGGTGTTCCAGATGCAGATAGCCGCACAGCTCAGGGCTCCTGCAGACTGGAATTTACCCGCGACAAAGACCTCCTCGGATTTCGGTCGCGGTGCTATAGCGTTGACCGTGACGTTCACACCCTGAAGCGGCGGGGGCTGAACGCTCGCAAATTCTTTCTTGGAGAGGTCATAGGCAACGATACCAGCAATGCGATCGTCGTTGAGTTGCCCACTGATCATACCACCGGCGTATAACACGTTGTCCACAACCGCGACGGCAGCAAAAGTGGAGTTGGCATCCAACTCATCGTCGAATCCGGTAACCTTGTTCGAGTCGTCGCCATCGATAATGATGACGTTAGTAATGTTTCGGTTATCCGCGCCTGTTGTAGCGAAGTGACCAGCAAGGATGGTCAGGTTCCTGGAGTTCTCCTTGTAAAAGGTGCCAGTGCGGACTCCAGTGGTGTTCAAGTTTTGTCCTTCGACAATGGCTCGCTTACGGGTAGAAATCTGCTGCTGCTGCTGCGCTTGAATCTTGACGGGGAATGCTTGTAGCGACAGGCCATCTTCGCTTTGGAGCTCAGCAGCACCGCTTGCAAGGAGAGCACCAGAAGATACAGATCCACCAAACCAACGGTCACTGCCGGGGACATCGGCAAACGTCATTAGTCTACCTGACATGGCAAGGGAGTAGAAATCGAGGTTGTGCAGCCAATTGCCACGAGAGGGCACCCAGACGGCGAAGTCGTTGACACTGGTGCTAGGATTGTCATCGAAAGCGTTGACTTGGCTGAAGAATCCACTGACGGCAAGAACATCTTCGGGAGTGTTGGCTGTGATGTTCAGGGAGAAGGGTACAAGGTACAAGACAACGCCATCCACGCCGGCTCCGAGTGGTCGCCACTCATTGTCAACGTATGCAGCCACTCCTCCCAAGCCGGAAGCGTTGTTGTCGACCGTGTTGGTGAAGTTACCACCAACATACAGCGTGCTATCGTTGTGGAACATGGTCATGACCTGATTGTTCAGCCCTTTGCCAGAAAGAGCTGTGGGTCCACTGGCACCCTGGCGTATCGAGAAGATGTTGTTGCGATCGTCGCTGGTGTTGAAGGATCCACCAACGTAAAGGGTGTCGTCGCCTGTGACCAAACTTGTGACAAAGGCCTTCTCCCGTGGGGTAAGACTGGCACCGGCGGAGTCGATGACTGACTCGGAGAAATCGTCTGGGTTCACTGTCTGGCCAGGCTTGTACTCAAAGAGACCATTGAGATTGCCCGAAGTAGCCTTGAGAAGCGTGAATCGTACCCTCTGTGCAACAACAGTCAATGGTCCAGGGCCTTGGCCAGCGGCAGGACGAAGGATGACTCGTGGGCGGGAATCTCCAGCGGCATCAATGTAACCATTATAGACTTCATCGTACTTGTCGAAGTTGTTGGTCTGCCAGAGTTCAGTGCTCTCGCTGTCATCTCCTGCAATTGCCGTTACGTTGACCCGGCCGCGGGTACCGCAGGTACCGTCACCCTGGCATCCAGGCGTGTAGATGGTGACTGAGTAGTTGCCGGACTGTCTGATGTCGGGGACAAAGGTAACGCTCGCTGCATCAGTGTCGATTGGGGAACCCTGAAGGACCGTTGTGAGATACTGGGAGGAACTGTCGTGGGATTGAGAAATCTGCCATGGTCCGGTGGAGGTCGCCTCTGACTTTGATCCGGTAGGGCCGCAGTTCTCGGGCTCATTGAAATCATTGACTGCGTATGAGTACATAGCTAGAAACGTTAGTAGTGCGGAAAACGATCATTTCATTGAAATAACTCACCATCCTGGAACAACTGGATTCCATTCAGACCAGCTCCTTTCCCATAGAAGTCAGAAATGTCGATCCTGAAGGCATTCATTCCGACAACGTTGACGAAGGTAAAATCCTGGGCGGTAGTGTTGCCCTCGGGCAGGGGACATCTAGCGTCGCAGTAGGACTTTTGTCCGCTTTCGGGGTCGGTATAGGTCAAGTTCATGATGCCGCCATCGGGAAGTGCCGTGAAGCGGAAAGTCTTGGTACCACGGCCCTCATAGTCCGTGTTGTACAGCTTCAAACTTGTCGGCTCGAAACCGAAGCCGAAATCAGCCTTCCAGAATCCGTTTACGCCGTCGGCCATCAACCAGGTAGAGTCGGCGCCCTGTGTCGAAAAGTCGGATTTGCAGGCGATGTTCTTCGGGTCCGTGAAACCGTCGATGCCAGAGCTTGTCTGCGCTGAGATGTCTGCGCTGGAAATGGGAATGACCTGAGTATTGTTTTCGCTGGTGACGGTTGACGCATTGCCGCCAAGGCCATTGAACTCTCCTCCGAAGACTAGGTTGTTATTAGGGCCACGGATGATGGAGTGAATGGCGCCGTTGAAGCCGTTGAAAGAGAGATCCTGCCAGCCATTGTTCCAGACCAGAGCGTTTGTTGAATTGGCGCCAGAGAGGCTTCCACCAACGTAGACGCGTCCACCGTCTCTGTCACAGTAGAGCGCATTGACGGATCCATCAAGGCCCTCGAGCGCCTGGACTCGGCCGTTTGTGGGGTCGAGCAGCGCAATGCCTCCGGGCGTGGGCATGTTATCTACGCCCGTGAAGTTGCCTGCAAAGACGATTCGTTCCGAGCCATTGACGGGCAGGGAACACATGGCCTTGATGTCGGCATCGGTGACGTTGATAGTTGCGAAGACGCCATTCGGATAGCGCGAGAGCAGAGCGCCATTGCGGCCGGGGTACTGTTGGCTTTGGCCTTCGTACTCGTATAGCGATATTGAGTCAAAGTCTCCGGCAAAGGCTATCCGGCCCAAGTCGCTGAGGCTGAGATGAGGGTCTGGAACCTGCTTGAAGGTGAAAGCTGTCGTGGTCTGCGAAGCCACCAACAGCGAGAGGGCAAGCTTGCCTGCCCCTGTGCGCAGAAGGGCAGCGAATGACTCCTTCATGGCAGCAGTGGGTAGCAGGATGACGGGGAAGAATACGGTGCAGTATGCGGGTGCCTGGGGAAGCGTTTACGAGAGAGAGGTGGCCAGCTTAGGCATGGGGATGGGCGGAGGCGGCGGAGAGGCAGGTGCGGGCGTTGGGGAGTCGTTTAGGGTCGTCGCGATGACTGACCGGGGGCAGACTGGAAGTCGGAAGCACCCTGAGTGCCTGTCGCGTGGGCTCGCAAAGGGCGCGACAACGTCTGGGGCGGAGGTTGTCGAGGAAGAGGCGTCCGTTGGTCGGTCGATCTTGCGGTTGTATGAGGCGTTGGCGGGAATGGGCAGCCAGGGAGCTTCGCTTGGCGCGCGGTGAATGGGAAAACGGAATGGGCGAGGAGAGTATTAGGTGCAGTTTGCTGCTTTCTTTGCTGGAATTCTGAAACGAATGACTGTGGTGAGGATTTGATACGCGTTGGAAAGATGGCCGCCTTCCCGCGCTGCTTTTTTGCAGAGCACACGGGTGTTGTCAGAGACAGCCCTCAATCAAAGGGGCCTTTCGGGAGCGCCATGAGAGGGTGGGCCGGGTGGATCGGCTAGGCGGCCATGATTGGCAAAGACACGTGCGCTAGCACACACTAGGCTAGCATGCATCTGCGAACAGTGGATGTGATTTGATCATTCGATAGCCCGAACGACTCCAAATTCCCCATGATGCAGGGCGACATCGAAACCCCATCATCAGAAAAAGGAATGCTCGAGTTGCCCGCGCTGGATGAGGGAACTGAAGGCATCGGGACAGGACGCGTTTGCCTGTGTCGCGACTGTCCGGTCTGCCCCAATCCCGGCAACACGCACCTCATAGACGTCCGCGATATAGCCGCTGCACCTAAATTCGCGTTACGCAGCCTCCCGTCAGCGTGGCTGGGGTAGAACCATGCCTTTTGTCTTGGTTACCAAATTATCAATGGCCTTTATGCGGCTAGACAATCGCGCCTGTCATTCTTTGACCATCGCAAGTCTTACCATCCTGATCTCCTTGCCCGGTTCAATAGCGTTGTTCACTTGTACGAACAATCACTGCTTCTCGCCTGGCCCATCCGACACCCTGGTCGTTTGGCCTGACAGGCACGGCCTGAGGCCAGGTCCACTTGTAGCGACATTTGCAATTCTGGTCCTGCAGCAATGCGTCATACCAAAACATGACCGGCCCGTACTGCACCATTCTCATAGCCATCATTTTTCTCTTCTCTATCGCATACTTGCTTATCCATCTTAACGCATCATCATGGTAGACTGTCTTCATCATGACGCAACGCTACTACGCACCCTAGTCAACGGCCGGTGGCGTGTTTCACAATTCAACGCGGCCGCGTCTGAGACCCAGTCGTTGGCACCTAGCCCGGTCTAAGTAGATCCGACCCGCCTCTCCACCAAAAATAATCTATCGACCCTCTTCTCGCGTGGAGACGATCGTATCAGTAGGTGTCGGCTGACGCAAAATCTCAGGCTGTGACATCGATCGATCGATAATTCGTATTCCGCTTGCGCACAAAAACACCAATGCTGGAAGAATGGTAAGAAAGCCTTAGACGAAGTTCGAAACATTAAACATTACTGTCCTGCTAAAAGGGAGTCGTATCCGTCTAATCTAATAGTCATCGGCTCGAGTCTAGACGCTTTGCTGATACCTCGATCATCCATCCGTGCCTTTCGTATCCCCTCCTACATTATTGGCTGTTCTTTCTCTACATCAGCGACCTTGTCCTTGTCTACAAACCCCCTCTCATTATCCAATGCTCCGTTCATATCGTAAGCCTTGATAAACCAGCTACCAAGCAGAGCGACTACACTGAATGCCAGCATGACAATCCAAATGTACTTGAGTGCATCCGTGTAGCTCTCCTTGAGCTGCTCCTTCATCTCCCCGGCAGGCATGTCCTTGATGATCTGAACAAGACCCGCAGCATCTCGGGAATACTCGCCCGCCAGCTCAGCCAGCAGGGGAAATGTAAGCATCTTCTTCTTCATCTGGTTCTGGAACACGACTCCGCCAATCGCTACGCCGAGGGTTTGACCGAAAGCGCGGAAGAAAGAGAACATATTGGCTGCGTATGCCTGGTCTTTTGCTGTTGCGCTGGCTTGCACAGCCAGTGCCATAGCGGGGAAGAGAATCCCTGTTCCCAAACCACCAACAAGGCTGAGGAAGATCCAGGAGACCGTCGAAGTGTTGGGCTTGAGTAGTATCAAGAGGCCCATACCCAACGTGGCAAGGAGCCACCCTGCGCGATTCGCCCAACGGTATGCGCCAGTCACGGCAATGGCAATACCTGTTACGACAGCAGCTGGAGCGACTGTAAACGTCCAAGGGAACAAAGCAACCCCAGTGATGATTGGGCCAAATCCCTTGACAGCCTCGAAATATAGTGGTAGATAATACAATATGCTCCACAAGATGATCCCGTGGATGACGGTCGCAACGTAGAGGATAGCCGCGGACGTGTTCTTAAAGACCGACGTGCGAATGAGTGGGTTGGTGGCAAAGAACTCGATGTAGAGAACAAAGGCAATCAAGCCAGCAGCGCATACGATAAGCGGCATAAGCGTGCGCCACGAGCCCCAAGAGTACTGCACACCTCCCCAAGTGACAGGAATCAGGAAGCCAGTCATAGAGGCGAGGAAGAGTACCATGCCAATCCAGTCAACCTCCTGGAGTTTGACGAGGAAGGATACATGCTTCTGGTATAGCTTGAGGAAGATCGTAATCGAAGTGGCACCAATACCAAGAAACGGCAGGTTGATCCAGAAGATCCATCGCCAGCTCACATCCTGCGAGAAACCACCGCCTGCATTGTCAGTACCCATTTTGCGTGGACAGTGATGTTCCACTTACCGAGAAGAGGTCCTGCCACCGTGCCGATGGACCACATGGCACCGAAGAAGCTGAGCCACTTGCCTCGTTCACGAAGTGGCACAGTATCAACAACCACCATCTCGGTCAAGCAAATTATGCCACCGCCCCCGATACCCTGGATAGAGCGACCGACTAAGACGACTGTGAAGTTGTCCGCAACGGCCGGGATGATGGAGCCAACTAAGAAGAATCCAAGGCTGACATAGATCAACGCTTTCCTTCCGAAAATGTGCGAGAATGACCCTATGACTGGCTGAAAGACGGTCGACGTCAACAGGAAAGATGTGCCGCTCCAGAAGGCTTCGATGGCGGACCCGCCCAGTGCTTTGGCCATGATCTAGAGGATGTTAGTACAGCTAGGCTGAAGGTAGTCATTCGTGTCTTAAACGTACCGGCAATGCCACTGATAAGGATGTAGCATCAAGTGCAGCCATGAGCGTGAGGATGCAAAGACTACCAAATGCCGCCTGGAAGCGCCATCCTGGCTTGAACTTCTCAGGTTCTGGTGCGTCGAGTCTCTCAGGTGCTGCCTCACTGAGTGGTTCCGAGGGAGGCATCGTGGGCTTCAGAGCGTCTTCAGGAGACTGAAGTGAGGCAGTTGCCATGATCTTGTCGTTGACGGTAGGAAGAGTGGGAAAGGCTGATCTTTTTTCTGCAGGGTGTGCACGAGGCTGAAAAGGAGATTAGGCCGACTATGCAGAGCTGGACTGATACTTCCCAGGTATTCAATTGCTCATTGCCTCCAGGGTATCGTCCGTCTTAGTTATACACATCGCATTTCCGGTTTAGAAGATGTAGCGAATGGAAAATACATGTGAGAGAAGGCGTACGGCCAGAACAGCGGACATGTCTTCCCGCATCTCGGGCCAACGTTCGGTGTGGAGTTCCATTGATCGGACTATGTGTTCAGCCTCAGTGCGTCGGACTAACCCAAAGCCCTCGAGAAGCTTCATATGCGATAAAATGGTCAGCGCTGCAGAATTATGGCTTACATCAAGGCGTGATGACACGTCTAATCTCAGGTTACCACTCTGCTCGGCCAATGCTATTGCGCGTAGCACACGGCATCGGTGAAGGGTTAAAAAGTGGCGTAGGGTCTTTCACAGATTTGACGTGTGTACGGCTAATCATTGAACCACGCGTGTAGGTAGGCGGGGGGTTATTCAACCGAGTTTAGGCGGGCAGCCTGACGAGAACTTCGCGGACCGTTTAGTCACGCCGACAGAAGCAAAATTACACAGTTGCCTGAATTCCCGTCTTCTGTGAATGTCCATCGGAGTGAAAAAGTGGTGACGTTTGAACTGCGGTTGATGACCGGGGTGCGAGAGTGATGCAGCTACAAAATTGGCCGAGTGCTCATGACGTAAGAGAAATTTGGTCAGCACCTCTCCCAAAACGGAAGCTCCATGTAAACCACAACGTAGAACTGTTGGAATCTTCCTACCAGGCGTCTTGCTTGTTGTTTGGTAGAAGTGCAATGAGGTTCCGTGGTCTCGATTTCAGCTCAACCATAAGTGCGACTCCCGCGCTGCGCACTCGTTTCTTCTTCCGCCGCCGCGGACTCTTGCTAGGGAGAACTACGTCGGAGCCTCCAAGGTAACTTATGTTCTGAAATGCTTTGCGCAACCTTAACAGGAGTTGTGTGGCGTGATAAGATTCACTAGGAACCATCGCGCGTTATTACAGGGCATCGCATCAGTTTCGAAGAGGCCGCTATATTCGAGCCTTGGTAGACGAGGTATAAATAATCCGAAGTAATCGTCCCAGCCTATGTGGACAATGCCTCATATTTGTGCAGAAGTAATCGACGCCAGCAGGAGGCGACATCGCGAACAAGAATTACTTGTACGTCAGATGCTGGTCTTCTTTCCTCGTAAATTAACTCACAGTTCTCTCTATGCAAGCACCTCGGGGAATTCTCCAGTAAGCCTCTTCGGACCAAGAGTGCTGTGTCAAAGACTGGGAGATGTACTTACGTGTGCTTGGCCGGTTTTGACAGACGGCTATCAAAATGTCTAGAGATGGAGGTGAAAGCGAATGACTCAATGCCTTGTTTCGTTTCGGTGGATTTCGAGGCGCTGTCAAGGTTTTTCCGCCCCTAATTCTTGCTCTGCATTGGCCCCCCGATCAACATCCATAAGATGCTGTGCAAAGGGTTTTATCTCATTTTTCCTAATTCTGATTGGGCTTAGAATCATCTCGGACATGCACTCCGCCCTCTCTAGATCGTAGTCTGTCAAATGAAACACCACCGTGTCAATATTTTGGAGTTCATGATTCGTGTAGAGTCGCTGACACTGTTGAGATGTCTGAGGGTATACAGAAAGGTGCAACTCTTCCAATCTGGCAATCCCCCATTGAACGAGAAGGCTACCGGCACCTCGCCTTCTATATTGGCTGGACGTAACGGGGATCGAGCGCACGCTTGGACGCAGGACTACTTTCAACATGGCTTCCGCGACAAGCAAAGTTCCACAGATTCTCATAAGGCCAAATTTGAAGCTGCTGGCTGGAGCGGCGCTGGTTGTTCTCCTAGCGCAGTGCGGGCAGCTTCGTTATGGTACGCTTAGCGGTGCACTCATGGTCCAAACGCCCAACCGTGCCGCCCGCGCAGCAGTAGCGTCGCCGCCTGCCTACCGAGTTCACCAGCCTCCAGAAGCGTTTCATCGAATGCGACAGCACGACCGAGCCCGCTCGTCCCCGCCAGCATACAGGCTTTGTAATCCGGAGGTAGGTTTGTCGTCGGATTTGCTATCTCCAGGATGACCGCCGCTGGCAATGAACATTCGAGAGAGTGATATAAAGGAGCTGCAATGCAGAGGTCCATCGATATAGACATCTGCACGAGCTTTGCGATTTCATCGTGCTTCACTATCAAGATACCTCGCCGAAACATTACACATCTTTGCAATGGCCCACCAAAACCGTCTCGCAGGCACTCACGTCCTCGTCTTCGGAGGGACTTCAGGCATCGGCTTCGCGGTGGCCAACATGGTTCTCTCTTACGGCGCTCGAGTCACCATCTCCGGCTCTGGCCAGACCAAAGTCTATGACAAAGTCGAGAAATTGCGGTCTTTCTACCCCCACATTCCAGCCTTGAATGTGGCTGGCTTCGCTGTCGATCTTCTCGACAAAGATAATCTGGAGAGCAGCCTGAAGGCGATGTTTGACAAGGCCACCGAGAACGGGAAGCGGAAAGTGGACCACATTGCTTTCACAGCTGGCGATGCTCCTAGTGTCGGTGGGATCTCAGAAATGGATGTGAACACCGTGCTCGGCGCCTTCACGGTGCGCCTCCTTGGTGCTTGCATGTTGGCGAAGCTTATTGCCACTGGTGACTACATGCCAAAAGCCTCTACCAGCTCTATCACACTTACTGGCGGGACAAATACACATCGTCCGATGCCCAATTGGAGTGTGGGCGCAGCGGTCGGTGGCTCCCTTGAGGGTCTCACACGAGGCTTTGCGGTGGATCTGGCACCAATTCGTGTCAACCTGGTACACCCTGGTGCCATCGAGACAGAGCTACTCAAGCGTTGGCTGGAAAAGATTGCCCCAGAAAGGGTCGAAAAAGTGAAGAAGGGATTCAGTCTCGCGAGAGAATTAGGGCAGCCGGAGGATATTGCGGAGGCGTATGGCTGGATCATGAAGGACAGGTTCGTCAACGGGACGCAGGTGAACAGCGATGGCGGACGTCTACTCGTTGGTACTGATTAGGCGCTGAACAGAATAGATGGTACAGATTTGTATCTTGCTTGGCTGTCCTATATCGACCCGTAGCTTAAGTCTAGAAACAACTGGCATCTCTCAAGAGAGATCGACTTCAAGTCCCCGCCGGTGTACCTCCTCTTTGACGTGCTCCCATTTTGTGCATTCTGCTAACAAGCCTTTGAAACCATGCTCTCGCAGATTCATGAGTTCTTCTCGACTTTTTCGTATGTCATGCTCAAGCGCAAGTTTGTACTTCAAGCCTAGGAAACTGAACACGTCATCCATACGTTCGAACACCAGCCTCAAAAGATCTATGTCATCTTTCAGGCTCTCATCTCCGATCAGACGCCATTCTATAACAAGTATACATGCCGCAACATATAGGGAGGAGCCGATATGCGCCGAAAGTAGCAAGTCAGTTGAAATGCGTGATGCATCTTTAACAATCTGCGCGGTGTTGCGAGCCGCCACCACAGCGACTATAAAAGGTGGTGATATGTGCGAGTTCGGTACGTGATGGTCTTGACGATAGTTCAGTATCGCCGTGACTGTGTTCAGAACGACATGTAGCCACACTATGTGCTCACGCTCTGTTGACGATGCCTCCAGAACAGAACTTGCTTGCCGAGGAATACTGAGTCGAAATTTGACGATGAGATTGTCCAGTTTGGTGCAATCTTCAGAATACTCTAGCGAACCTGGTGAGTTATGTAGAGAGTATACTAGCTCGGAAGCTCGCCCAAGTAGAACGTGCGCGACTATTATGAAGTGCAAGGTATTCAATGGCGCTTTTGCAGAGGTGGAGCTTATGAGATCGGACAAATTCCTTGTGAAGGTCGCGTTGGCGCCATGAGCTGCAGGGATACCTGGTTCCATGGCTTGAAATAATGCCTCAGTTATCGGTATATCAACCTTGAACTGTGTCTCTGGTATAGCGGTAGGCCAGCCAGTCGGCCACGCATGCATTCGATCCATTATGAAGAGGAGCCACAATGCTCGTCGCTGTTCTTCTTTCTGGATTGCAACTATTCCGTCTCCACTTTCGAGCAGGAGGGTTGTGTCATTAACTTCGTTCACGCCCAATGTATTTGGATATTGAGTCGAAGCTTGGCCAATATCCATACGGTTCAGGCCGAGAACAACGGCCTGCCTCCACGCTTTGCCCAAAAACAGCCAGCTGGCAGAGTAGTCTCCAACGGTCCAAGCGTAAAAGACGAGGAGTATCACAGCTTGTATCGTGCGCAGTCCTGGCTCCGGCCGTCGAAGAGTAAGTTCGTATGAGATCCTTGCTTGCGCATACCAATCTTTCGATCGCTTCTTGACTGCATCGTCGGGATGATACCGGGCGGATACACAGCAGATTGCGTACAGCAATATCGGCGCATCATTAACCATTTCATCATCTGCAACGGCTATAAGGAAGCTCTTCCTGTGAAAGCAGGGCAACATCTGGCTAAGATGCTCAAAAAAGAGCTCCGCGAGTTGAACAATGACGTCACTAGAAGGTAGCTGGAAATCCCCCAACGACTCCAAGCTGGCGATCCCATCAGGTTGTATGTCCGCGATTCCAGATGTAGGGTAGTCCACGAAAGATTTCGGCTGTGTCCAAGGATTGAAGTTTGCAAGATCAAAGCTCATGCCCACGAATTGCATGAACCCTAAGGTGCCTGTTCGGCCAATGTCGAAATCGTAATCGCCAGCTTCCAGGAGAAGCGACTCATCATGTGAAGATCCAACTGAATCGACACTGGGAGGTATCATGGCCGTGTTCTCTGCACGGCTTATGGGCTGCAGGGTGCTGTCCTGAGGCGAAGTCGCCTTTGTGTACCGACATTGAATGTTCAATCTCCTACACAGCCCGCATCTTGGATGCTGAGCCTGACGAGGCATGTCATCTTAGCGACATGCAATGCTTGGAAATTTGATCTGACATACGTCGCACCTTCTCTTCCGCTGTCGACAGCTCGCACATGCCTGCTTTCGTTTCGCGACAGAAGCAGGTATTGTCAGGGTCTGCATCATTGCAGGGCATGCACTCCGCTTTTACACAGGTTTTTGTACTTTGAGGTCTGGTTTGAGATCCAGCATCATGAGAAGTCAGAGTGAGAGATGTAGGAACGATGTGGTGTGATTTCAGTCGCGTAGGACATGCAAGCAGCGCTAGCGGACGTAGCCCGGATTTAAGTCTGTAATCTCCGTCAGGGACCAAGGTAGCCTCGCCAGAATACAAGCTGATGCGCAGATTTGAACATCTTACAAACAAGGCATGAATGCAGAGCTCTTGATAGTACTCATTGGGCTGCGAGCGCGCTTCGGTGCCGTATGAACGTTTCCATCATTCTTCGCCTTTCCCAAGAGCAACGCAAGCCATGCTGATTCAACCCCCTCGGGCAGAACGAAACCCATCCAAACGTAGTACTTTGTAGTGGCGCAAGTGTTCTGCTTGCTCTAGAGCTCGTCAAGCTTCCTCTATCGGGTGTCCCAGAACACCACCTTGACGTTTCCCCCCTCTTTTTCCTTAACCTTTTTGATAATAAATCTGCGGAAAGCCTCAGCAGAGGGGAATGAGCGAAGCCAGCGGGCTTCTTGCTCGACTTCTTCTGCTACAAGGAGGAACTGCATCGAAGGGACATGTTCCAGATAAGATCTGCTACTAGAGCGACTCAAGTAAGAAAAGACATTCCACATGCCTGGTTGAATGGAGGTAATGGCTAGCAGCTGCGCCGCGTTGCGTTGCGAAAGCCAGGATGTGGTGACTCCCTCCCGTATGCTAGCGACTTGAAAGGTATTCGTGGCGTACCCAAGGGCGGCAGTGTCTACATATATCTGACGGCAGACTTCGAGAAGGTGAAACGCAATTCCTTCAGGGCTGAGCCTTCGCTCACCCAGATGAGTAGCTTGGCCATGCCAGATCGATTTCGAGGTTCTACGTCAACTCATGGACGTTGAGCGTGTGCGAGTCGCCTGTATCCGAATTGTAGATCCACCCATCGCGTAGCGAAATACCATGTTTCTGATTTCAGGAGGCATCCGCAATAGATGAGACTTGGCATTTTCTTGCTCGCTGAATGCGTTAGTCAGAGTCGTATTTCAAGGTCGCAGTGGTACGTACGCAGGGATCAGATAGTCTGGCGTCGTCTCCATGCTGACAAGACCATTGTCGAGCATGGTGATAGGGTAGTCGCGGCTATCCGGAGGGTTTGGTCTGTCGATACTGCGCTTCTGGACAGATATGCGAGCTACAGTCCTCGTACGCTGGGCTTTGCTGACTTTAGCGGGTTGAAACATGTCCGTTGCTGGAGTCGTGCAAGCAGCAGATCGGAGGCACCTTGCATGCGCTATTGCGATCAACTGTCTGGTTGAGTGGTGGGCCTAGGAAGTTGAAGGCGCGTCTTTGCGCTCATATAAGCATTGGGGTGAAAGCACAGGTGAAAGGAGTGATGAGGTAGGGCCGAAATTTGCTCTATGCAAACGAACGCTCTCCCACTGCCAAGTTTGCTCCTCCCCACCTTTGTGTGATCTAGTTCCTACAACCCGACTACATCTGCCAAGCCAATAGCTGTGGTCACACCCCGAGCGAAGCTACAAACATGTTGGCGCCGTCGGATCTTGATGATATGTAAGGGAGATACTGTTGCACTGCAAGACAGGAGATCTGTAGAAGATCCATAGTGTCTCTTATCTCGAAAGATATTAACCCAGTTGCTAATCTCGGATCAGTTCAGTTACAAACACAACTATGGCTTGAACGTACATAGACGCAGTCGTCTGCAACGGCCATGACTACGATAATGAAAATACTTGATACTGAGTGCAAGTAGCTGTATAAATCATGAGATTTTTGGATGTCTCCCAGTTGCCGTTGATTATGTATGTGGCTGTCCTTACTGGCCGATCTTTCTCGGTTTTTTTCGGATCGCTCTTGCTACCTTCAAAGCCCTCGCCGCGAACCCTAGAAGAGATTTTTCGGTCGATCTTTTTTAGAATATTTGAGTTTGGTCGAACCGAGATTTGCCAGCCTCTGGTTCTTCGGCGCCCTAAGAGTACATCACCTGTCTTCTCAGAGCGTCCCTCACTAGCAGACCTTTATACCACGTCCCGACTTTTCCTTTTACTCTTCCTCCTACACCCTTTATCTTGCATCTATCCAAAGTTTGTTGCATTTTCGCAATGACAGCAGGCAAAAAGGGCCGCGCATGTGACACGAGCCGAAGAGCCATAACACCAGCCAAGGCCGACGACACGACCGTCCCTCCCACGTCTACGAAGCCAGCAAAGCAAGATAAACATTCCCACATTCGTGTCTCTGAAACAACACCCAAGGAGCTTGAAAGCCTTTAAGTTAGCCCATAATTGGCCCTATAGGCCGCCGAGGTCACTAAAGTAGACCTTGCTCACGAGAGATGCATCTCTGCTGATAGAAGAAGCGCTGACAACCACCAGCACCATCGCGAATACCGCCAACTCACCGCTGCTGCAGCTTCCACCTGAGATTCGAGAAATGATTTGGGAGTTTGCTTTCTGCCCTACATCCGAATACATAGCCCTGCAATACAACCGACGTGGTTTCATGTTCAAGAGCCGAACTTCTGCCTGACCTTGCAAGGACGCTTACAAAGAACTCGCTTCCGGTCTTTTCAGTGCATGTCGCCAGGCATATTTCGAGACAGCAACGAAATCATATTCTCAGAACGCGTTCGCCTTTGCCACGAAAATCTCAATGAACAAGTGGCTGACTAAGCGTACACCTGAGCAACGCAAGGCTATACGACGGATTTTGCTACCGTCTATCTCTTCTTTCAATATATGGGCAGCGCGTGATGCGTTTTATTGTGGGAAGGTGGATGGTCTAAACGCGGAGATAACAGAGACGGGGTTCGATTTAGTCAAGGCCGCGGATGTTCAATGAAGTGCTGGACTTCTATACGGAACATGTGAATACGGAGGCTTTGACGAGTATATCTCAGATTATCCAAGCTCAAACGACAATCGAGGATGCTGGCGGATTCACTGATATGGTATGTGGATCTGAGAAGAGAGGAGGGGTTTCCATCAATCTCGATAGAACTATAGTCAAACGAGTCTTCTCAACCTTTTATCTGCCAGCCTCCATCAACTGACCAACATCCATATCTCTCCCCCGCCTCTCAGCCCCCAAACTCCGCCCATACGATCGCCTACCATACCCAAACCCCCACTTCTCTCATCAATCATTTCCCAAATGCTCTGCGTGCCAGTCCATCGCCAGATTGTACGATCTCCATGTCTACTGTATAATAGACCTCCGACAGCGTGAATGCCTATACTTCCTGCCTTCTCAATCACACTCCAATAAGGCCCGGCGTTATCCAACCAAACAACCGTGCCATCGCTCTGCAGCTTATAGAAATCGTCACCGCCAACTGCTATAGCGATATTACCCGGGTTATTATCGACGATCGTCCATGAACCTGTGTTGTACGGCCATATCGATCGCACGAGGTACCCATTCGTGAGCAAGTTCCACAACGTCTTGTTATCTGTGACGGCAATCTGCTTGGAGCCAGGCGCGGAAGGTTGTGCGATACTGACCCAGTTTGAGCCAGATAGACGTGCCACCCAACCATCTTTGCGCCGCGAGTAGAGCTGATCCGCTACTGCGACAATATCGATAACATTTGTGTCTGTGTTGCTAATCGCCTGCCAATTCGACGCGCTGCCTGTCCAGCGGAATGTTCCACCGTCATAGTGGCGTTGGTAGAGGTTGCCATTCGCGCCCGCAATTTGTGCGGTGTCTTTGTTGTTGTCGACCGTAACCCAGGCTCCATTGGCGGAACGAAGTATCTGACCTGTTGAGCGCAACTGATACAGCCCATCGTTAGCCGAAGCAGTGATTGAGTTGGATGTGACTTGTATCATGCTACTGATCGTCGAGCCTGCATCTATGCGCTTCCATTTCGGCGTTTTCCAACCGTAGATGGTGTGCACGCCCATCTTGTCGTCAGGATGTACAGGGCGTATAGTGCCATCGTAGTATGCGAACATGATAGCCGATTCAACGCCGCTATGGCTCATACCGAGGGCGTGTCCGATCTCATGTACCGCTGTGAACGCGAACAGACGGTCGTCCGTCCATTGATAGTCGTTGTTAAAGGTGATGTTGATGTTTCCGGAGGAAAGGTATGTACCTTCGGAGACCATAGATGTGTAGCCATAACGTGTGTCATCGCGCCCTAGAGGAACAAAGCGGATGTTTATGTCGGCTCTGGAATTGGAGGCTGCCGGAATGATGCTGAGAGGGATAAAGTTCATCCATTGTGCAAAGGCTGCGCTAAGGAACATGAGCAATTGCGAGAGTTGCAAAAAGCATGAGTATGAAACATCCCTCGCATAAACAGGGTCAAACTGAGATCAATATACTTTTGAGGGTATTGGGGTAATGCTGAGAAACGTAGAGCTTGCTTACCTTATAGTAGACTGCTGCCGCGCCGTTGGCAGATCAGCTGAGTAGCTATCGAAGCGCCAAGTCAGAGTCGTCGTGGCCCACTTCGGGCCCCAAAGCACGTATCGCTCATACAAGCTTGAGTGGTATTCAGCCTCGGTAGCGTTATATGGCTGTTCAGTTCCACAACGGGGCCCACTCATCATTTCCATCATCTTGTCGCTAAACGCTCCAGTTACGGGCTCCTTCAACTTCCGCTGGATCTTACGTATGGCCTGAGGAAGATCACCGTCTGGTACGAAATTGCCAGGCTTGAGCCAGCCGTAGAGTTTGTAAAAGTCATTGACATGTTTGGAGTGTTGCTTCTGATCGGCCTCTGGGGTCGTGGTTGGTGTTTCGATTGGTAGCGAAAGAGAGGAAGTTGTTATCAAGGAGGTGGTATCTCTGGCGTCATAATGGTGAGGAGTTGCAAGGCAATAATATACAGTCCCAAGGAAGAAGACAGTGCCAGTGAAGACCATCTCGTAGCTCTACAGAAGCTGCTGGTTTCCAAAACATCTCTTTATGTAGTTTTAGGTAAGGCGGCGTGGCCGATCTCATCTGTGGTTAAGATCGCCGCATGCATGATGCTCACTTGTAAGTTCATGACCCACTCCTAGGGAATATGTTGTATATGCGTGGCTCGGTCCCCCTCCGCTACAGGGTGCGTGGTGCCGAAAATAGCTTTTTGATGATGCATTAGCTTTACCTGTTACTGAAGCTAATTCATTGGTAATTACAGGTCGTCAAATGCCAACGCCTGCGTACCAACGGGTGGATAGATGAACTGTAAGAACGTTTTCAACGAGTAAGATCAGTTAGTATGTAGTTCCCAAGAACTCTTTGGGTGCCCTGCTCTCTAACAGTCTTTGGTCAAGGACTTCCAGTGTCTTCAACAGAGTTACAAAGACGGGGTATTTCAGGTTGCAGGATTCTCAGAACAATACTCCAGTTTCGAGTGTTTCCTTGGATCTCGCATTCGGAAGGTTTGCCTTGGTAGACGCGCGCATTCTGTACAGTGGCAATGGTAATATCCCATCTCGAGGCACTTTCGCGAATAAGCAGAGCGGGACGGTGAGGGTAGTCATGACCTTAGTATGCGGTCAGACTTCATTATTAGTGTCAGGAGGCCTTTCTGATTGGGCACTTGTTCGTACGAAGCTGCAGATGCAGATAATGGACTGCGGCTGCACGGTCTGGCGGTATATTGGGCTATTTTGCGGGGCGACCTACCCAAGGTTGCCAGCATCTAGATGAAACCTTGCAGTTATGAAGCTGCAGACATCTGGCCATCTGAGTCTTGAGCATTATGTATGCGAGCTATAACACCTGTAATATACCGCATGCGTTGGTGGGTGGCACAGGCGAGGCAAGAGATCTGCAGAGTGATTTGAACAAGGAATAGACGAGCCTGGAGAGAAGCAACAACACCAGTACGATCAAATTTCTGGTGCGGTTGCGAAAAGCGATGAGATGTAGGTGAAGCGCACTGTGGTGGTTTCTGCGGAGGTGAAAGGAACGGGCAAGTAGCGAGGCAGGAGATGACGCAGAAGGGGAATCACGCTAGTCGCGGCTGGCACCCGCCCCAGCGGAAACACCACGACTGGCATCTGTCCTTGTTTCGCGTGAGCCAAAAGACTATCGCTGAGACATTGGTATGTACATTGGCCTCGGGATCGTTCGAACGCGCGCGTTTTACAACGCAGCGCCATTGACGTCTTCAACTTTCAGCAGCTTCCAGACTTGACCCCGCAATTTCCAAGTACCACCTACCACATATTCCTATGCATAGAAGACGTGCTCGAACGACTTCGAAGCTTATCCGTCAGCGGTGCATCCTCAACTCTCCCCGCCTCGCCATTCTTGCCTACGTCAATATCGTGCTTCCAACCCTCATACCCCAACCAATCCGCATTTCTCGCCTTCTCGATCAAATGGCCACACTTCTCTATGTCTCCATCTGCTCTCGCCTTTACAAGCCCCCTCAGCAGCGTCTTCGCTTGCTCAAACTCCTTGTTGTTAGCAACATCAGCAGCAGCAGCGAGACCGGCCCGATATCCCTCTTTACGAGCAACATCCATACGATAATCTGAGAGTTCATCGATTTCAGCCTCTGCATCCTCTCGACCTTTGGTTATTCCGTCCTGAAAACCGTCCTCGTACCCGCCCGAACGCGACTGTTTGGCGCGTTCGTCTGCTATAGCATTTGCCTTGATGAGCCATGCTTGCTACCTTGCTCCGACACGCCTTGCTATTTCTTGTTCTAATAACATCCCTTGGGGAGCTGCTTTGAGACCTGCGTCGTAGCCCAGACTACGAGCGCGCTGGATCTGATCTTCTGTGCTCACCCTGTGTAGCTCGTCGGGTTCGTCCATGCCCTGCTTGTAAGCCTTTTGTTCTGCTGCAGCGATTAAGGTTCTTCTCATCTTCTCTTCAACTTCGCGGCCAGCCTTGACACATTGGTTGAAGCCGGAATCGTGGGAAGCTTTCAGAGCAGTGTCTGAGATATTGTGCTTTTCTAGCTTCTGTAACATGCTAATGATGTGGTCGCGATCCGCTGAAGTGATAACGAAGTCTGTATGCGCCGCGCTATTGATCCCATTAAGAGAATCAATCATGCCCACTTTCGGTGATGGTCTAGGCAAATTGCCCGCTATATGACGTGGTTTATCCTCCAGAGTGCCATTATGGGCTTTGCCGGACGCGCGGACACGGAGTGTGACTAGCTTCTCTTGACGTTTCCCCCTGTCTTCAAGCTGAAAAGACGGAGCGAGGCCTCGAGGAGTAACACGTGAAGAATATGTAAACAAAATATGTGTTGTTGGGCTCATGCTACGCTTCGTGTCCTTTTCGTACTTGGGGGGCTTTCTTCCGGAGTCTGAGAAAGCGTCTTCATCCTCCTATTCGATTGACCCAGTCTGCCTCTTCGACTTTTCTGCTTTCTTCGGCTGCCGCAAGAGAGGCTCATCTGGAGTAGTATCATCAACACCAGCATTTTCGATCAAAGAAGCGCGATCAAATCGGTTGTATATAGATTTCAATGGTATGGGCTGTACGGGTACTGGTATCGGTAGCGGTGAAGAAGACGAGCCGATTGCATTGGAACTGGGGGCTCGGGCGCGGCCAGATGGCGGTCCTGGAGACTTGCTCGTCAGTGGCGAAGGGCTGCCTGGCGATAAGCTGCGTTATGGCTTGCCAGATGGCGGTTCCGAAGATGTAGACATCGCAGAGGACAATAGGTGCTGGCGTAGTTGTTGATTGTATTTGCTTAGACGATCCAGTCGAAACAGTAGGTGGCTGTATTAGTCTGACGTTGATGTGTAAAGGAAGCCTCTGAAGAAAGGCTTGCAGGTCCCTGGTCGATCCTTGTGGTGAATTCCAATGTCAATTTTCTACAAGCTGACAAACCGACTATGGTGCGAACATTAAGCGTGTAGGGAGAAGGATCTAGCACGAGTGTTGACTGGAAAATGACTTGTCGGCCAGGGGATGTTTAAAAGGTTTGATAGCGCCGCGATTACCCCGAGGCATCAGATCTGTGGTGAATGCGCCGTTGCTAAAGAAATGCAAAGTCGCGTTTGGACCGACGTCAGCTACTGCTGTAAGAAAGGACCAGGTTGCCATACGTTCGAAGAGCGAAGTTGGAAGACTGAGCACGCCAGCTTCGACCTCAAACACGGCCGGAGGCACTCACTGGAAACCTCCAGGTGACAGCAAGGGCTCCTGGAGTAGTACGTCATGGTGTTGGAGGGATTTGCCTCTCCATACATTGTCCAAATAAGTTGCGCTGAAGTTGATGTTCATTCGACGCCGTCTATCTGATGTCGCCCCTCCACCTCGCCTATGACCGTGTATTGCAACGGCCTTACCTGCCCATGCTGTTGATCATCTCCCTCTGTGTCGCGCGGTCCTTGTTCGTCTGGCTAAGTGACGGGATACTCCGGAGATCTCCAACAACGTCCTTGGCCTTGCCAAAGTATACCTCTTGCAACAGGTTGCGCATCTTGAGCTCCATGTCTTCGACCATTTTGCCAATGTTGGCGACGTGCGAGGTGTCATCCTCGACGGCCATGTCGGCTTCGACTTGACGCACCATGTTACCGGAGAGGTCAAGGCCGCCTAGCGCTTCGCTGTCGGTGCCGAGGGAGAGGATGACGGTCGAGGTGAGCTTGTAGTGCGAGGTGCGGGCGCGGTCTTGGGCGTCGAAGACATGGATGCTGTCCCAGCTGCCGGAGCTCTTGGGGGTGGGGCTGACGGCTGTTTCTGTTAGCACACAGCTGGCTAGTATCATGACGGAGGCCACGCATACCCTTCTTCAGCAGCACACAGCCTGCAAAGCCATCGTCCATGTCCCATAGGTAGACACTCGATATACCGCCCTCAAAGTACCTGCCCGCGTCAGCCATGCCCCACCATAGCTACCCCGACTATCCAGTATAGACTCACAGCTCCCTGTAGACATCGAAAGCCTCATTCGCCTTGACCTCCATCTTGCGCACACGATCGCTGGGCGTGACACCCTCCTCAATGGGCGGCTCGAACTCGTTGCTCCACGGACTCCTCCAACTGTCGCCGTCACGGTTGTAGTCGCAGCACAGAAAGTCGCGCTTCGTCTTTGAGCATTTCTTCACCGTGAGCGGGATGTCGACAGATTCGAGCAGGTCCTCCTCGAGCGACGGGTTGAGCTGGATAATATGGTCGACATTGCGCTTGACGTCCTTGGGGTTCAGTCGGCGGAGGAGGTCGCTGCAGCAGCTGTTAGCCAGGGGCGGGCAGAAGGCGGGGTGCAGGATTGCCTACAGAGCGCTGTCAATTGGGTCCGCCATTCTTCTAACCTTGTGCCGGTATAAATCTGGCGTGATCGAGTTCGGGTTGCTTGAGTATCGTTTAGCTCCCAGCCCGAGCCCCTCGAATGTCTCCAGCCCCGGCGATTCGGGCGCTTGGGGTGGGCTCTTGTCGCGCGAGTCATGCACATAGAAGCCCATCTTCGTAGCGCGCCGCGACCTCACCTTTGCTTCCACCTTGGCAATTGATGAAGTGTATAACAACCAGAGGGCGTTTTGTCCCGAAAATAAGGTGTTAGTCCCATTCACGATTTCCTAAAGAGCAACGATTCGTTCTGTCTTTCACGCAGCAATCGCGCCTTCACCACCCAGAAAGAGAAAGAGCGGCCATATGCCACCACAAAACATTCCCAAAGCCAGTGCGATGAACTTTCAAGAGACGCAATCCTCGAGCTGGTTTCACTTTTCCAAAGATCAGAGAAGCCCGTATGCGTTGCCTTGTCCGACTAGGAACGCTCTCTAACAAACCAGTGGATGAACTAGATTTGTTAAACACAGTGTACAAAAAACCCCGGGACATTAGACACATCTCTATAAAAGACTTGTGTATCTATTCCAACATTTCACTACCTTATTATCCAGGTATCCCTCGGACAGCTACTGAGTACCCAGGAAACATGCCCTCTTTCTTGGTCATTGCCTGAGTATAATGGACTGGCCCATCCCATCACCTCTCCACCCAAGCATCATCTGCACAACTACATGTCCTGATGCTGGACATCGCATCTCACCTTCACCTCGTATTCCAGCCAATGGCATGCGGTATGCACTCACTTTCACTTTCTGTCATCGTCATCGTCATCGTCACGCTAGTGGGCCGTCGCACACATATCCATTGCCCTTCTCACCTACACCTCGTCTACATCTCTTCTGCATCTCTACTAAATCCAGCCTCTACTTGTCACACTCGATCATACAGCCAACTCCTCCATCAACATGTCTGACAGGGATAAGACTGCCGCGGCCAATGGCTCTTCTCCCCAGTTCACCGAGCGCGAGCTTCAACTTCTGGGTTGGGCCATGCAGTCGCTCAAGTCGGGACCCCCAGAGGTAAATATGTGCGCTATTCCTGGAGGGTAGATGCAAATTGCTCACATTGTACAGATCGACTACGACAAGCTCGCGGGCTACGCTGGTATGGGCAACCCGCGCTCTGCTGCCAACGCCTGGGCCAAGATCAAGCTCAAGCTAATGAGCCCGGCTCCTGAGGGCGTTGTACCTGCTACTCCAAAGAAGCCCCGTGGTAGGAAGTCTGCTTCCGCAAAGTCAGAGGGAGAAGAGGGTGATACCGCCGCTACCCCCAAGAAGACTCCTCGCAAGCGCGGTCCCAAGAAGCAGGAGGTCGATGGCGAGACTTCCCCCAAGAAGAAGCCTGCTCATGGCAAGAAGGCTATCAGTGACGAGAGTTAGTGCATCTTCTGACATAACATGCGCTAGACATACTAATACCATGTAGCTGTCAAGGCTGAGTCTGATGACGCTGACGACCTCAAGTCCAACGGCTCTCCTATGAATACCGACCCAGCTGAAGCTTTCGGTGAGATCGAATAAGATGAGGTCTAGAGCATTCATCAACTTTCAGGTACGCATCGGATCCTTTTAGTGATGCTTCTTCCTGCACTTTTGCTAACCTCCCAAGCGCTTCGCGTTACGAAAATGGCGGCTGCATCGTACGCCACTGCATACATCATGGTTGGACTGAGGCCTTTGCACGAGCTACATTCCTGTTCGATCGGCAGTAAAAACGGATATGGGTCTGGTTTGGATCCTGTTTGGAGTTCGGGCGTGCGGTGTGTCGTTCACGACTAATTATTCCAAAGAGCGGACAACGCAAGTTGGCTGTTCCCACGATGGCTATGATAGTCACAACCATGTAACCCCAATGATGAATTTCTCGAAACTCAATCTGCCCTTGCGTCGCGAGAAGAAGATTATAGTAGTATGCACGCCCCGATTGATACTGATTCCTAGTATCAAACGTATAGTACAGCACATATACCCACGTGACAAGGCACTCTATCCGGATAATACCCCAGGCTCTCGATATGACACAACCTAGCCTTGAGTCCAATCAATTTATATGGCCATATTGCTTACATTCTTAGAGATTTCATCGTGTCTGGCGTGAATGACACGGGGCCTTGGATGCCATCTGACAGATGATGCTCGACATAGAACCGGTCTTGCTCGCGAGGATTTCTCCTCCACATTCCATAGTCTCAGGTCAAGCTGCCCATCAAAATGGCGAGAGCCAGTCGAGCGCAGAGTAGGGCGCCTTCCAGTATTGGCATCCCGTCGCGGAGGTCTACTATCGGGCTCGTGAGCATTACCCGATGTGCTTGTCAAATCCGACTAAAGTATACGTAGGCGACCGTTCCGATACTCAGTTTAATCGTGGTCGCGATACTACTCGCATTACCCGATTTTTCTTTGGGTCGATTGCGCCAGTGGCTCTTTCCGACATTCATCTCGTACCTACCTCAACAACCACAGGCGCAGCTTCCACACTCTCCGAACAATGGCTCAACACCCATCGTCAACAAAGATGCCAGCCTCAATAGCCTGTTAACAGCGTGCCAAACGTACCGATATAGCACGCAAATCATATCCCTCGATCCACTCGTCATCTACATCAATAACTTCACCTCTGCCTTGGAAGCAGAGGAACTCATAAAACTAGGGCAAGTATGCTTTCTATATTTATAGCTCACTCTTGCCTTCTTTGAATCATTTGCTAACGAATCGCCATCCAGCTCCCCAGAATTTGCCGAGTCCTTCATCAGCCGTGGAAGCGGAACAACGCACCACGTCACCGGCCGGACCTCTCAGTCCGCGCCCCTTCCTATCACCCACCCACTTGTAGAATGCCTTCTAAACCGCGCAAGGAGCTTCATGGGCTCAATGTTACTTCCCTCAGAACCGTTTAGCGTACCGCAACTCGTACGCTACTTTCCCAGTCAAAGGTACGACCTACACACGGACTTCTGGCCCCAGCACCAGATCACGACACGGGAGGAAGACAGGAGGGAAGTACAATTCAACCGTGTGGCATCTTTCTTCGTGTTCTTGCGCGATAACTGCACGAATGGGTATACATACTTTCCTCTGGTTGAGCCGCCGCTTCATACTGATATCGAGACACTGTATCGTGGCAAAGTGGCACGAGGTGACATGGACGGAGAGATCAAGGGTGTCAAGTTCAAGCCGATACAAGGTAACGCTGTTTTTTGGATCAATTCGGATAAAGAAGGAAATGGAGATAGGAGGGTGGTGCATGCTGGGTTGCCTGTTGCAGAGGGAGAAAAGATCGGGCTAAACATTTGGCCGAGGAAGTATTTTGGACCAGTCGACAATGATGGTAGTAGGGAGGAAGGATATAAGAAGAGATATAGAGAGGGATGGAGCGGTAAGTGGAAGGAATGATGGCGGATATGCGGCCAGGCGTACTGCTCGTCATACTAAGAGCATGTCCGTGCTAAGCCCATTCTTTCGAGCCTGTCCCATTACTACTATCAAATTCATCGCTCCCTGCTACCTCCGAAGCACTGGAAGCATTCTACTAATGACCACAAGACGCCATAGAGCACACTGCAGCCTCCACGATCACCATGTAGCAACATCGCCTCGCGCATATCACTGCCGACCGTAGTTGGCTGCGACGGTTGTGGAAATACCAAAACCCATTCCAGAACACTAAAGATGGATGCAAAAAGGCCAAGATAGTGGGTGTCGGCGAAATGAACATTTGTTAGCGTATGAGCTGGGCTCTTCCGCGCGATATCGCATTCACCTTCACGCACTCACGCTCACCTCTGTATTCTCCAAGATACTCGCCCGCAAGACATCCACACGGTATTCTATACCTATAGTTGCTGAGCTCTCAACACTACAGCACATCGTCTCTGCGGCCATGCCCGCCATCCCCGCGTCGACCAGACTCAAAGACGCCCACCGCTCCCCCATCGATTGGCCGCTGATCTGGGTCATTATCGGCGTCGCCAGCATTCTTCTCTTTCAAGCTCTTCTCGCCGTCGCCTTTATCCACCTTGTCAAATTACGCGGCAAAGCACGGTGGGCGCACCTACGACAATTGGGCCTCGTCACAGTCGACGGACCAGCGCTCATCTGGAACACGATACCGCCTGCGCCCCTCAGGTCGACGTTTAATCTACGATAGACGCTACAAGAGACAGATAAGTAAGTAAATAGGTGAACTGAAGAGCTCCCTTCCGCATTGAGGAAGAGATGACGGGTATTTTCAGCTCGTACGATATTCAACGCCTTACCTTACGATCCAGCAGGTCATCCAGCGATACGCAACGATGAATCTTTTAAATAGCTCGCCAACTCCTCAGACTGATGGCGGCCAGGGCCATCCTGCCACCTTTACTGCAATTGGAATTTTCATCGTCATCTCCGCGGTCGGCCTATTGGTTGTGTTGGGCTTCGTGTTCTTCGTTTGGTGGTACAGGATAAAGAAGAGACGGGAGCAGCGCGACGCGGCTATACAACTCGTGGAGGTTTCAAGCATAGAGCCTGTTCCGGGGCCTTCGGTGCGAGAGGGGGTGGGCATGGCGCTCTGACTTGAGAGTTTCCGATGTGGCAGCCCCGATGATGCGAGGATGCTCAATCCTTTGGGCGGACAAAATGGTGAACAATTGGGTACCGAAGGCATGTATTTCACCGTGTGAGTGGCATGTGCGACGACGCGACAGTTTCGGCCTAGTATCAAGCAGGCGCAATCCGTGTGGCGAAGCTCATGATATCTGAAGAGGGAAATCGTGAAGTTGCTCCCTGACACCGCGTGGGCGTTTCAAGGCTTGGACTCTCCTTCGTGTGTTGCATCTTGACTCTTCACCATTTGTACACTATAGCTACCAAGCCAGTCATCCAGCAGACAATAACGTCACCCCAAGGAATCCGACAACAGACGACTCAAAGCGCTTCACGATGTCGTCCGGGTCCAGCTCTGGCTCTTCCGGTAATACCGGCAACGAAGCCTACACCATTACCAGCTCTGGGACCAATAGTCAGGTATCCTTTCTGCTACACTCGAATTCCAATGCTCTTCCACTAATGGCAGTTTTGTAGGGCAACCACTTTTGCTCTCGTCACTTTGGCCATAGCGTCCCGAACCCGAACTCGTACCACTACTCTAACGCCGATGGCTCATACTACTACGACAACCAACCCCAACGTAAGTCGACGAGGAAAAAGCGTATGGACATGTTCTAATGCGGTGTGAGGGCCCGACTTATTACAACGACGGCCAGGGAGGATCAAGGTACAGTCCTCCTAGAAATCAGGATGCGCGGTCTTGCTGCAAGACGCAGGTTGTGATTTCCGGATCGCATCCATGCGTAAAGCGTCGAAAAGTACGATCGCGGATTGTCAGCACCTTCGACCACAGATTGCCGTCTGAGTCTTCTCCTGCGCTCGAACAGATGGTACATGAAGCGGGTGAGGTCGGCAACAAAGTAACAATAGCACCTGCATCCTGTAGTGTTCCTCTTCTTCTGCTTCGTTGGCCGGCTCTGGGGTGCGCAATGGTGAGGCTGGCAGAGTCCGGCGTCATCGATATACTTTTGACCACCCCCAACGGCGCGCCACCACATCAGACTCACCTACGCACCATAGAACAAGCAGCGCATACATTGCAGATCCTCCTCTTCCTCCCCCAAGTCCTCTTACCTTATCCAGCAACCATTGAAAACAGGCGTCAAATGGTTATATTAAGGCTCTCCACACCCTGCCAGCCGTGACTCGGACATACCGCGGGAATACCAAGTCGGTCTACGTTATCCCCAAGAAACCCGGTGCTCGGGTTGTCAGCAGCAACATCAGCAGCAACAACAACAATAATAACAATAGTAGCGGTGAGACAATGTCCGTCGCACAAGGGACTAAGAAACAAAAGCAGAGGCTCGAGCACAAGCACCGGCATTGCTGTAATGAGTAACCATTGATTCCAGGCGTCTAGCTTGGCCCTCTGCAATTCACCCATTCCAGCAATCCATCGAATATAGGTGTCTGGCTTGGTAAGGCAAGAAAAAAGCTTAGTTGCGTGGTTTTCCTCGCCGACACGGTGAAAAAAAAAAACGCTGCTGCCTCGTACGAAGGGTCACGATGACGACAAGGGAAGGTTTAGCGGCTGGAAAAATTAGAGCAGGAGACGTCGCGTTTTCTTGGGTTGGGGGTTAATGATGCGCCACGTCAGGGGACGGAGTCGCCCTAGGGAAAATCTCCGTGCATCATCACCTTGGGTGTTTTTGCTGCATGGAGTAGGTATGGAAAATAGGCGTATGGCTTGTCAGGCTTAGCGTCCATGAAGTAAACAAGAGGGTGATTATCAATGGATCTCTGAGAGTGTTTTTCTTACCTTGTCAGGTAGGTGTAGAAAATAGGCGTAAAGAGGCTCTTCTATGCGTAGTCATGTTAGGGGAGTTATTTGGCGATCATTACCTACATTCTGCAGATCAGTCTTGCTTTTTTCTGGTTGAGCCATGAGCTGTGAAACTGTACCAGAGAATACACAGGTATCAACAACGACTTTCCTCATCGTGAATACGCAGACAGAAAAATATACAAGGCTTTCATTTTATATAGATATTCTCTTGACACTCACTGGGGTGCTTGAATTTACCAGACCAATGATGATGTAGCCGAAGCCATGCATTCGCACTTGTGTACCCAACACCGCAAGACATCTATCGTCGCAGCCACGTCTCACTCTAAGCGCCAACGCTGCTCTGCCAGCGCAACAGCAACGAGACAAAAAAGCAAAAAGACCATCGGCGCGCGACCTTGGCTTTAGCCAGGAAAGGTAATCATGGAAAGTAGGCGTAATCCTTCGCTTGATCTTGCATACCCTGCTGCCCGGCCGTCCGAGCCGCCCGGCCGTTCGAGCCACCCTGAACACCAAAACAGCAGCTTAACTTGAG
>JARBXR010000184.1:0-41424 GCA_029100535.1 Stemphylium beticola | reverse complement strand
TGATGCCCGACGATCGCGAGCTCGTTGTACACTCCTGGGCGACCACAGTTTGGCTCCCCCATGGTAAACCTCGTCCTTATCAAGCTAGAGGGTGAAGGACTGCTTTGGCCGCCTCTCCTTGATGGCTAGGGACTGCCTGAGGCCCCTAATCTCTTTATAGAGTATACTGTTTTGAGCTGCGATGTGGCATAAGCTTCGTTGAAGCTTCTTGACGTCCTTACTGCCCTGATCCTTTACCTCACGGCGTACGATTGACTTGAGCTTAAGCTAGTCCTCACTAGAGAGGACTGACTAGCTGCTGTCAGAATCTGAAGCCTCCTTAGCAAACTTCTTAAGTATAGCGTCTAGGTTAGCTAGCTATATACTAGTAGCTTTAAAAGACCTCTTAATAAGTAGAGGTTTAAATATAGAGCTCTAGGACCTCTAGAAGAGTAGGAAAAAGTCTCCTTTAGTTAAATTAAGTAACCCCTAGCTGTCCTAAAGGTATCTAGCTAACTAAGTTAAGTAAGCGGTTATAAGTAGTTTAAATATTACTATATTAAGTAGTTAAAGCGTATAGGTAGCGTAAGGGGGCAGTATAAATAAGAGGATCTTATTATCGTGGTAATACTTAATAAACTCTATAGTTATATAGGATCTATAGCCGTTAAAGAGTAGTAATTAATACCTAGTTAAAGTATATTATCTAGTCTCCTATTTAAACACCCTCTTAAGCTAAGCTAATCTAATATTATTATTACTCTAGCTAGAGGGTAATAATGTAGTAAATACTAAGTATTCTCCTACTTATATAGTATTAACCTAGCTTAATTAAATAGCTCTATTAGCTCCCTAAAAGATAAGAGTTAGACTTAAAATTTTACTATCTAAATAAATATAGGCTATTACTATTATCTACTCGCTTAAGCTATCTTTAAGTGCTTACCTTACCCCTTTTTACTTATAGAGTCTCTTATTAAATATACATTTTATATTACTAATCTAGCTAAGTTAAAACCCTTTTTTATCTATATTAAATATATATATTAGTTATATATTATACTCCTCTATCTTTTTATGTAAAAGCTTAAAATATAAGCTATACTTAGCTCTTAAATTAGCTTTAGTTCGCTCTTTAGCTATAGCTTTGCCTAAGCGAGAGATAAGATAGTTAGGATAATAGCGGAGGAACTAGGAAACCTAGCTTTTAGAGACCAGTTTGCTAGCTAGTTAGCTAGTAAACTATTATACTATTATTCTTATAGGTGGCAAACGTTATTTAGTAAGCGTTTTAATGTATTGTATAAGCTCGGCTTCGCGTTATAGGTAGAGAGATTAGTTGCGTACGCTATAGTCCTCGTTTTAGTGTTTGTGTCGTCTTATTAGCGTTGTTTGTGGCACGCTATACTTTTTGGCAATTTTTTAGTACGAGAATTGTTCTCCTAGATCGCGCGATTCGATTTCTGCAATCGCTTCTTGAATCGGATCTATAGTGGTTAAGTTATAACGCGTTGAAGTTTTGTTGTTGTGGTGGTGGGGGTGTCCAACTGGTGACCATGACCAACTGGCGCACGGATACTGTAGCGGGTGGCCGCGCTGCGGGGACTCCAAGGTTGCTTGGCTGAGCTTAGCCCAGCGCTAGCCCACAACGTTAACAGACCGATGCAGACCCGCGAGTGGCATCGCTGTCCTGACGGCACGCCAGCATCGTGCCTGCCCGTTCAGCGCACCGATTCGCCTCCTCGAGAATGTACACTGGCTACCAGCCGTTGCAGCGGACAGTGGTTCTATTGGTTCAGAGGAGGAAAAACCGCATCACGATCTGGCAAGGGCGTAGAGTCTACCTTGACGTGCATACGCCAGTCGTGCTACTGTTTATACCTACTGGATCGAATCTGAAGGAATGAAGAAGAGGATTAAAGATGACAGTTGTGGCGTATGTTGGTTGGCCTAGCCTTGCCTACGAGTAAAGCCAGTGTCCCAAGTACTACGAAGAGCTCGCGCGATGCGAACGGATTAGGAAATGGCTAGTAGTCGGGCCATGGCTTGAACATAAGACCACTCAAGTCGAGTTGTAAGAAGCGCAATACGAAGCCGTGGCATACAGCGTGATCAACCATCTCGAGTCACGTACTGCATCCCCATTACCGCGGCCTCTCAGCTTGGTCTGCGAAGGCAAACATCCATAACAATACTATTATGAAAAAGCGTGCTTGGGAACAGCACCTGCACAGTGAACGAGCGATTCCCTACGTCAAAATTAGCACGCACACCAGATAATTATCCATAACGATACAACACCTTTGGCGTTACTAATCCTCCAATAACATCAGATCTCAACACATATATCCCACAGTCATGGCGACATGCGCAGGGTGGGTTTTACTCAAAGCTTCATAAAGCTATTTTCCCGCGACACTAATGTAAGGCCCGCGCAAACACCGCCAGCGCCTCCTCTCACCACTAGGCTGCTTTTTATCATAGCCCACTCCATCATTTTCTCTTGTGACACCCTTACTGCACACGCCGATAGTACCTCCCGCCTGAACTCCACAACACCATGCGTATCTCTCGCCCCTTCTCTGCGTCCTCTAGGTCATCACACCAGAAAGCGCAATATAAAACCAGCTCAGAATCTCTTTCTCTTTCTCTCCCACATCACAGCATCTTCTCCCCAAACAGACCTTTTCACCAGAAACGACCATCACATTTCCAATCAAACTTCCAACCAAAAAAACAATGCATTTCAAAGCCCTAGCCGTCCTCTGCTTCTTCGCCCTCACCGGCGCTGCCCAGCAGTGTGAGACAGACAACATCCACAACGCTGATACTACCTGCCACGGCAAAACGGGAAACCTGGCGTGTAGCCACAACTTAAAGCACATTGTAAGTTATATCCATCTTAACCACGCTATCATGATGGAAGAAAACAACTTTTACCGTCATTGTGCAAAAACTCATGCGTAGAATGTCTACTAATCGCATATCGGGGGGGTTTTTTTTTTTTAGCTCAGGTGTGGTGATGATGGTCTGTGGCACAGGTCCGACAACTGTAAGTTGAAAGCATAAAGTCTTGGTTTCCAGCACTTGTCGTTAACGTTGGACTAGGCAATAACCTTTGCCTTATCGGTTCCTGCCGCTGTAGTTAAGGAATATCTTCTCCCTTGGAATCGAGAGACATATTAGTAACGGGAATATGCGCGGTCTGGTTAAGGTGTGGGGAGTACGGAACGGGGTAGTTGGAAATCTACCTACTCGAAGTGCTACGCTTGTAGCTGAATTAGGGAAATAAGGTATGGTCACTCGTTAGCTGTCTAATATAGAGTTTAAGATTGACTAGCTATAAGTGTCAAGTGAATGGTGAGGCAATTCGACAAGGTTCAAGGAATACTCACTAAGAGAAGATTGACGGCGCTGTGTCGCACGTCGCTCTTAGCGATTTTGTGGTCATCCCTGATGGTACGGATAGCGGAGATTTAGAAATGGAAGGCCAGGAGATAGGGGGTTGGGCGGGATCTGAGGGAATGCTGGGGGAGTGGGTGTTATGGTACGATGATGTCCGGTTGATGTATCTGTGCCTCATTGTGCCAGATGAGCATGGAGCCGACGACCTCAAATACGACGATCAGCGCAAGGACGACAGCGGCCCCATTGCCGAGCACGCCAGCGACGTCGAGATTTACTATCGTTCTCTCAGAATCGTGTGAATCTGTTATGCATTTGACGCGCCCAGAGGCTATTAAGTGAGACGATGATAACAGGTAGTAGTGTTGAATCGTGTAACTTCTCAATGACAAGTGTAAACAAGGTACTTCAGACAGCAACGTGTAGTCGAAGGCGCTGACAATGGGGTTGCGCGTATCGTGTATAGAGTGCGGGGTACTTCAGCCCCCAAGGCTCATATACACATGAGCTGGCTACCCGGTGTTACAGTTGACACCACGGTTCCGTGGTTATCAACCTCACGTTTCCGACCTTGCACTTCTTCCCTGTTAGCCCGGATTCATTTGTTTAGGTAAGCAATCACATATGAATGAGAACAACATTGGAGACCGTTTTCAAGAAGAGACTACCATTGATCTGCTACACTTATATAACACAGGAAAAGAGGTAAAGAAAAGATCAAATTCAGCAAGGTAAAAGGAGAGCCGTAACCGAGAGAGGGGCTATTTACACAGCGCCCTGCTTCATGACCCGTTGAGGTGTACTGAAGCGCGCACTAGCGCCTTCTGCATATAGAGGGAGTGTTATGACATCACCTTTTGACGCCCCCAGAACCCAAACCCCAAACGCATAAAACACCAGCCTAAAGCACTTGATCGACTGCTGTGCTTGTCGGCATAGACTGAGGTCTACTTACTGCATCTCCTCATCGCTAGCATCGAGGATATCATATTCCTCATCGGTCATGAACCCATCATCGGAATGCAGTGCGACGCTCTCAGCATCTTCGAAAAACTCATCATCCGAAGCCACAGTCACAGTGCGGGCCACAGTGCTCTTCTCGGACGAAGGAGACATGGGCTGAACGGTGACGGCGGACTCATGGGTGCTGGACTCGGGTGACTCCTTCTCAAGCTGAGGGAAGATCATGCCAGACGCGATGGGCTCAGCAGCGGGCTCAGCAGGCTTTTCTTGGACAGAAAGCTCGGCCGCTGGCTCTTCGGTGGAGGCCTCGATCTTTGGTGAGTAGACAGGCTCCTGCTTGATGGTAGCAAGAGCAGCCTCGTGCTCCTTGCGGCGATTCTCAAGAAGACGCTCAACGGCAGCCTTGCGAACACGCTGGACGTGCTCGTTCCTCTGCTGGTTGTTCTGCTCCAACTGTTGCTGCTGAGTTTGACGAACGTGCTTCATCCTCTCGGCCCTGGCTTGGAGCAGGCGCTCGTACAATGGGTTCGACTTGGGGGCAACCTCATAGGTCGTAGCGGAACCAGTAGTACCGACGCGTCTGAAGCTGGGATCTGGCGGAGATGGTGCGGTCTCAACGCGCTTGAAAGCAGGAGGTTGGGACTGTGCCTCTTCGAGAGATGGTGCGGCAACAACAGCAATGTCACACCACAGACGGTGTCCGAAAGGCAGGCCCGCGGGAGTCTTCAATCGCCAGTAAGAGATGGCAAGACCCTCACGCTGGGGTGCCTTCATGACGACGCGGAACTGGGCTTCCTCACCCGGCTGAACCGCACCGAACAAGACGTTGCTCTCACTGGCATCAGCGAGATCAGTCTGACTCAACGGACGGGAGTTGTCGATATTGAGCATGTTGTCTCCACCGACATGGCGGACACTGCATCCTGAAGGCCATGCATTTGGTCCGGGGTTGCGAAGAGTCCACGTCTGGACGAATGTGGCACCAGCAGAGATCTTGGAACCATCAAGTATGGTGTCTCGGATGAAGTGTGCGTCAAGACCCTCGGCAGCGGTGTCGGACCTAGGAATCGGAATAGCTTCAGACTTGACGGGCTCCTCGGCAGGCACAAAGACCTTTTCTTGCACTGGCTCGACAGAGTCTACGAGAAGATCGCGGATGGCAATCTTTTCCTTCTTGGCCTGGGGCTCCTCCGAAGGCTTCATGTCGACGATGGTCTGGACTTGAGTCGCAGCGTTGGTGGATGGGGCAACCGGGACGGTCTCGGTAGCGGTAGATCGCCTGTCGGTCTGACGATCGCCAAGCTTGGCGAGCATCTTGCCCTGCTTGTCGTCATTGACAGTCGTCACGCTGACGCTGCGCACAGGCGTTTGGAACTTGATGAGCGGGTGAGTGTGGTTGTGCTTGTTGCTAGGATGAGCTTCGCAGTTCTGGCAAAAGTCGGTGTCGTGGCAGACGGCACACTTGTAGCGGATGCCTTCAATGTAGGACAGATTCTCCCTATCCTTGCAGAGAGGACCATCGCAGTAGATGCCATAGTGGCGGTTAGCGCTGTTCATGGGCTCAGCCAGAGGCTCGTAGATGGGCACAAAGCGGTGGCGCGGGTGAATGAACTTGGCGTTCTTGACACATGCGGTGCAGTAGTCCCAATCGGGGCAGTTCAAGCACTTGTGGCGAACACCGTAGATGAACTTGTCGCAGCCATCGCAGACGGCCGAGTGGCGGACATTGCGACCAGAGTTGCACAAGAAATCGGCCAGACTAGGGAGAACCGTCTCGGATGTGGCGGGCTCGAAGGTGTGGCCGGGATGGTGGCCGTGCTTGTTGCTAACGTGACACTGCAGGCAAAGGTCGTAATCCTCGCAAGTGACGCAAGTAACAAACTCCCTCTCAGGGAGAATCTTGACGCAGCAGTTGCAGGTGCGGGTTGGCTCCTCTTCGTAGACAACAGACTGCTTCTCGTCCGTGAAGGCGCCTGGGACCTCCTTCTCTTCGTGGTCCTCGGCCTTGACCTTGGGTGCAATGCGCTGAGTGGTGCTGTTGACGACGTTGCCGTTCTTAACGAAGCGCTTGACCATCCAGTGGCCGGTTCCGGGGCAGTGAAGGCCGTTGTCGACACATGCGGGGCAAAGATCGTAGTCGCCTCCGTCGCATACGCTGCAGTGGAAGTGCTCGTCTTCCATGGGCTCGTTGCAGTTGTTGCAGTACACGACCCAAGATGTGCAGGCGTTGCTCGGCTTGGGGCGGAAGGCGAGGTCTGTGTTGTAGTTGGACGCTGCGACGCGGTTGAAGAAGTCTAGATAGGGTGTTAGTGGAGGAGTCGTATCTTTGTTCTGACAATGCTCACCCTGACGAGCAATAAATGGCTGCGGCACAGGTGCTTCAGCCTCGTTGTCGGCGACCTTTAGAGGCGATACAGGGCTGATAGGCGGGCTGGCCTTTGCATCTGGGGAGCGTGCGATGACGGGCGAAACAGGCGCTACGGGCACTGGTGCAGGTGCAGGTGCAGGGGGAGCTTCGGGTACAGGAACAGGCTCCTCGCCAGGAATGGTGACCCTCAGACGCAACTTGAGCTTCGCCTTTGCAGCGCGGAAGAGCGTCTTGTAGACTTGGGGCTTGTCTGCGTCCAACGTGACATACGAGGCAGCTGAGTCGGAGTAGCGCTCAAAGACAACCTCGTCGTCCGGCTGGAGCGAGAGAATGTTTCGGAGCTATAAGCAAGCACAGCGTCAGTATTGCAGTCTCCGAATGCGTTTCAGTATCGGAACAAGACAGACCTTGTCGGGAAGCACGTGAGCTCCGAGGTCCTTGAGAGACAGCTTGAACTTCTTCGTCTGCCCACGGAACAAGACCTTGACAACGATGGGCGTGTCAAGCGTCACGGGGACGTTGTTAGTCGCCGCCATGATGGGCGAGCGAGGCTGACGGTGAGGGCGGCGTCGACGGCGGGTATAGTAGACAAAGCAACCGCAATCTGCTCGCCTCGACTGTATGCGAGAGCGGAAGGAGAGGATGCAGCAACAGTGGGATCGGGTTGCTGGCGAGGGAGGTTGATGGAGTCGTGAAGGCGGAGGTGGAGCAAGTGAGACGGCGGAGGAGCTGGAGGTGTAATGGTAGCTGCCTTGAGTGGGGTCAGTGCTTAGCTCTGGGGCGCGCTAAGTGGGCACCGTACACCGGATGCCAGTGCGGGCGCCGTGAAGCTGGAAGCAGACGCGAATTCGCGGACCAGTGTGAGTTGGATGGAAGAGTATGATTTATCAGCGAGCTTGTACTATTCTCCATGCCCACCAACAGCTTCTCCCGCGTTCGATTGCTCAAGTCCGCGTCATCCGATACTGGAGGCGTCCGTGTTCGCGCTGTGATCGTCTGCCATTTGGGGGCTGGCTGCAGCACAAGTCGCCAGCCGGTGAGGAGCCGCGACACGGCCGTACCATCACTGTCGGTCACTATCATCATTTACCCGTATCTCCTCGGCCATTGTCCAAAGAAGCTGCTGCTCGCCATGGTGACGCCATGGTTCAGCCGCACGTGACAATTGAGCGCCAGGTGATCACCTTAGATAACGTTTCACCAATGCGATAAAGAGGGCGCTAACCTGTCGGATCGGGCAAAGACAACGCCGGGAGTATGGCCGTAGATATCTTCCTTTGCCTCACTTGCACCGGTCAAACAGTTCCGAGCCCATGACCAATGTATTCCAAGAGCACGTATTGTACTTGCGCTGGCATTCTCTTGTAGCTGACGAAACGACCAAGACGCTGCCGCCACGTCACGCCCGCGCGCTGGGGGGTTGACCATCACCAAAAGATCAACAAGAATCATCAACAGTAAAGGTATACTGGACAATGAAACCCCGTGGATGCATACAGTACATACACTTTTTACAAGAATCAGGACTATGTGGTTCATAGACTTGATGTTCTCATTAACACAAACGGAGCATGACTAAGCCCGAGCTCCTTAGCGCAGTCTGGCTGCAGCGAAAATGCGAGGCCCAGAAAAAAGTTCGAAGCCCATGCACCCGGACGCAAAGCCAGCAACACCACAATGTCTAGCGATACCGACATGAGCTCCTCGGAAGAGGTCATTGCCGTCTCCAAGAAAGAGCACCGCGACAAAAAAGACAAGAAAGAAAAAAAGGAGAAGAAACGTTCCAAATCCGAGTCGAAAACCAAGATCGTAGACGCCGATGCTAGCGAAGAAGAAGAGGAAGAAGAAGCAGCGACACCGGCGAAAAAGCGCAAGCGAGAAATCCTGCCCGATGAGCTTGAGATCGACGTCAACGCGCCCGAGCCAGCCTCCAAGAAAGCCGCCCGTAAAGCGAAGAAAGCGAAGCTAAACCCTACCTCCGCCGACGGAGAAGGCGCAGACGCAAAGCCCGACGGCGAGGCAAAGGGAAACAAGGAGACAGATGGCAAGCGCTCCGCCTATGGAGTATGGATTGGCAACCTGCCATGGTCTGCGACTAAGGACTCACTCCGAACCTTCCTTGCCGAGAACTCAGAAATCGCAAGCGACCAGATAACCCGCGTGCACATGCCCCCACCGACCAAAGTCAACCCAACATGGACGACGAAGCCACTGAACAAGGGCTTCGCGTACGTCGACTTCTCCACAGAGCTAGCCATGTACACAGCGATTGCGCTGACGGAGACGAAAATGGACGGGCGCGCCCTCCTCATCAAAAACGCAAAGAGTTTCGAGGGGCGACCCGACAAGCCCAAGACAGACGAAGGACAAGAAAGCAGCCGTGGAGGCGGCGCCGCCAAATCCGGGCACCCGCCCAACAAGCGCGTCTTCATCGGCAACCTCTCCTTCGACGTAACCAAGGAAGACCTGCAAGACCACTACTCGCAATGCGGCGACATCCAAGACATCCACATGGCGACGTTTGAAGACTCTGGCAAATGCAAAGGCTACGCCTGGATCACTTTCGGCGACGTCGAAGCCGCGACGTCGGCAGTCAAAGGTTTCGTTTTCAAAGACGCAGCCGAGTTCAGCAAGAAGAAGGGAAAGAAAAGCGACGTTGCTTCCGACGACGACGACGAAGACGCAGACAAGAAGCTGCAGAAGAAGCGGAAATGGTTTGTCAGCAAGTTCATGGGCAGAGAGCTGCGGTGCGAATTTGCTGAAGACGCCACTACCCGGTATAACAAGCGCTGGGGCAAGGATAGACCCGTCAAGGCGGTTGATGGCGTCAATCCCGATCGCTGGAGGAACTTTGATCAGGGTGGTGATCGGAAACCGGGCCGTTCGGATAGAGGTGTTGGTGGAGGTGGAGGTCGTGGAGGTGGAGATGCAGCAGGTTTTTCTTCCAGACGCAAGGTCGACCCGCGGACTATCAAGAGCGGTGCTGCGCATTCCAGTGCGCCCAGGGCTAGTCAGGCGATTGTTGAGTCGCAGGGTAAGAAGACGACGTTTGAATGATTTTGACTTGGTGAGGAATTGTGGTCAGGATACCCCCCCGAATGTTCAAAATAAGCAACTTGCACTTGTGTAGTATGCGCAAGTCGTGGTGTTTTTTTTTCTTGCAGCCTACAACTTTTTCTCTTTTTCCCTTGAGTCTGCTCTGTGACATGTGTGAGGTGCATCTTATTCTCGACTTGGATGCGGTACAAGGTGGAAATGTCAAAAAGTGCAGCATTTGAGAAGTCTGATGTCGAATAACTCGGTAACTAGCTATTGGTCGCCCTTCATCATGGTCGATATCCGACCCAAGCAGTTTACTCCCAGCCACAAAACATGCTCATACGCAAATAACCAAACAGACAAATCACGAACAAGCGTATCGATGCTCCATCCACACACTACATGCACACACTCCCCCCATCTACACACCCGTCGAATTGGCAGCCAACCACTGCGCAAACGCCGCCGCATTCCTCGTCTGCATGAAAACCGTCCCCGGCCCCGTAAACTTGCACACGAGGCCCTCACCCGCGGTCATATTACTCACGATGCCGCCGCTGGCCACGCGCTCGAGTACGTACTTGCAGTTCCATGCGACGAGGTGGCCGTTATCGATGATGTATTTTTCATTTGCGGCGAGCTAGGCATGATGAGTTCCATTATCCTCATTATAGAAAAAGAAGAGAAGGGGGTTTGGCAGAAGAGAGTGAGGAAAAAGAAAGGAGAGGAGAAGAGAGGGGGTAGCGGGCTTACATCTTTCCTAATAATCGCACCAAAACTCGTACACCAAAGCACGCCACTTCCACTAATTTTATACACGAATAACCCCTCGCCACTGAACATGGCTTTGCCGATGCCCTGGCTCTTGTACTCGGTTACAATGCCCTGTGTACACGCGAGGAAGGCGTCGCGGCCTACACTCCACGTTTCCTTGCCAGCGAGCTTGATGATGGTGATGTCGCCGAGAGCAGGGGGCGCAAGCAGCAATTCTCCTGGACCTGTGTATGTGGATTTTGACATGTCGCCGCCGATGAGGGCTTTTTTGAGCGAGAATTTTAGGTTGCCTTTTAGTGTCATGGTGGGGGACATTGCGATCATGGCGCCTGTCGTTGGTCTTGTTAGCATGGCAATTTCAGGATTTGGAATGGGGGGAAAGCGGGAGGGAGTTTACCGGGCTTCGCAGTAAACGGACATCCTATCGCCAACTGCACTGTCAAAATGGTGTTCGTGTCTCGATGGCTGACGCGATAACTGCCTCCGTTGAACGTGCCTACATCGTCCGCTGATGCCGAACCCCCTCCTCCAGCTGCAGCTGCAGCTCCAGCCCCAGCAAATTGCGGTTGCTGCGGTATACTCTGCTGGCTCATCTGTGACTGTCCCATACCAGGATGCTGCAACTGCTGCTGCTGGTGCAAACCCTGTTTCTCAGGCGGATACGGACTCGCGCTGGGACTCTGATGCGGAAACGACCCAAAGCCAGGACTCATAGGTTGCTGTTGCTGGTACTGCGGCGCAGGTTGTGCTGGAGGCGGAGATTGGGCCTGGACTGGGGGAGGAAAGTGTTGCTGTTCGGACGGTGGGGGTGCATATTGTTGTTTCTCTGGTGGAGGGACGTAGTGATGCTGCTGTTGGGTGTTTGCGCCAGCGGCTGGTGGAGGCGGATAGTGCTGCTGTTGCTGTTGCTGCTGGTGGGTGGGAGGGGATGAGGGTGGTGGTGGGTAGGACTGGCCGCCTGGAGGGGGCGCAAAGTACTGTTGTTGACCTTGTTGGTCTGGAGGCGCTGGGTTGCGTCAGTTCGGGTGCCGTGATACATGCGACTTGCGAACTCACGAGGGTAGTAATTGCCTCCTGGTGGCGGAGTTCCTTGGTATCCCGACATATTCCAGCTCGCAGTAGTATAGAACTCGCCCTCTTTTCTCTCCTAAGGTGACAGGCGTGGCGCGACGTCGAGCAGCAAAGGCAACAGTAGTCGAGAGTATCACAGTCGCAGCGGTAACAAAACAGAAGAAGAAGGACAGGAAAGGAAGAAAGAACAAGGCCACGCAAGAAGATTAGATTAGTCGATCCAAAGCCATCAGCAGCAGTGCGACCCAGAACATTTTAACCGCGCGCGCGACCCCCCGTTCGCATCCGTCTCGTCTTGCTTGGTCGAGCTACTCAGCCTCCAGCGTGCAGCTGTTGGCTAGCGGGGTACACATGGAGCCGCCGAATCAGCGCCCAGCATCTGGCGTATTGGGCGCGTGCGCCAAGCTTCGTGTGACGGGTAAGCAAAGCCCAAATAGTATATCGTAAGAGTAATTTCATGCACACATCGCGCCCCGAGTAGCTGAGTAGGAAGACGCTGGGTCATATGCTGCGTCGATTGCGCGGCTTGATCGCCCGGGGGAGCTTCAGTTAGCATCGTGAGCTACTCAGGGTCCATGCTCAGGAACGGCATGCAAGCGCCCACTATGGATTTGGATGGGCTGGGCCGCCTCTGATTCGCCGGCGCGTATGATATTGCAATACTTGGCCAAATCCTACATGTGCACACGTCTGCTTTATATAACTTTCACAAATCTTGTTATTGACATCGATCCAACTTGACTTCATATTCATCAAAGTCTACTTTTGACCCATCTCATGTGCACGAGCAAACCATAGAACGTGGCATCTATCATGACCAGTTCCCATAGCACTGCGAGAGCCTCTTCAAAGCAGCCGTTGAAAAGCGCCCGCTTACCGAAAGCCCAGCCATGCATAACATTGAACATTCGTAAACCGCATAACACCAAGACACGTCTACCCCACCATTCTCCGTCTCTTTCCGATCTGGGCAGAGAAACCAGTCTTGATGGCCTGAACCGAACGCCTTGAACCGCAGCTGTTGCAAGTGACGAAGTTGAGACGGTTCTCTCCCTTGGACAGGTCTGTGTCGGGCGAACGGCAAGTCTTGCAAGTCACGTACTCGACAATGTACCGCCTCAACACGTTCTCCAACTGCTTTTGCTGGAAGCGACCCTTAATAACCAAGCGCTTCTGGTCGGCAAACGAACCGCTCGTACCCAATTCAGCGAATAAGAACTGGGCAACGTGCTCGTCGGATCGCTTCATACGCTTGCAAATCTCGGCAAGGTTGGCGAAGACAGTCTTCTTGTTTCCTTCGCGCATGCACTGCGGGGGTGGGATCTTGTAGCTCTTTGTGCCCGAGCTGGCGAGGTCGGGATGTTGGGCGTGGAGGAGGGTAAAAAAGCGGCTGAGAAGGAGGTTGTATGTGATGGGGGTGGTCTGGTCGTGTTGCCAAATACCGGTTCCCTTCATCATGTCGCCTTCTTGCACTTCTGGTTCGGGGGCGGCGGCCTCTTCCTCGCCTTCGGGCTTCTCGCCACCAGCAGCAGCGAGCTTGGCCTCGAAATCGTCCTCGACCTTCTTCTTGCTAGACTTCTTCTTCTTCTTGAGCGCGGCGAAGTCGCCCTCTGCACCATCATCTTCCTCGCCCTCCTTCTTCTTAGTCGACTTCTTCTTCTTCTGTACTTGTGTCAGCCCTGCTAATGTCGTAACGTTCGCATCCCTTACCTTCTTAGCAAGGTCAGCAAACATGTCGGTGACCTCTTCAACCTCCTTGTCGTCGCCTACTGCCCCATCAGTCAGTCCATGTTCTGTCGCCCACGCGTGAGCAATCTCACCACCGCCAGAGGAGTGACCCTCGGCAGATTCCTTGCTACCGTTCACTTCCATGGACTCGGTAACGTCGCCGTTGCTGTCGACAATTGTGGCGCCCTCTGAAAATTGAACAGACTTACGAGGCTTGCGGTCGGGGACATCGGCCTGTCAGATCTGTCAGTATATTCGTCTTGATGTCTTCATGCAGCTGCTGTCATTGTGCGGGAAGTGTAGCATCGTCTGCCGTGGCAGAAAAAGCCAAATGCAAGCCAACGCAGCGCGACTACTGTGACAGCTCAGCTGAACCATCGTTTCGAATCGCTCAAAGCCGCATGTAATCGCAGAATTCGCAGCGGTCTTGCATCCGGCTCTCCTTGCACTGCCCACTTCCCATTTCGACAGCCAGCGTGGGGTCGAATGACGTACAGTATCAGCCATGATTGCGGTTGCGGGGGGTTCCTTTCTTCGTTCGTGCAGTCGAGATAGTTGTAGGTGATTGAGTTGATACGGTTGCTGTCGTGGTGGTGGCGTGAAAGCGAGAACGAGCAGTCGCCTTAAACTTCGCTGCAACACATGTGTGAGTCGAACGCTGAGAGCCAAGATTTGCGTCACGTGAATGCGACCGCTAAGCCCCACCTTCGCTCATTGGCTGCAGCGTCACATCACCAAACGCGCCGACGGACCCCGACCGACACTTGATCGTCGCATCGCGTTGCATTCGGTCATTCCTCCATGTTCCTGCCCTAGTCGACCGCTTCGAGTCCCTCATTCACTGCCTTTCCTTGCCGTTCACCCACCCCAACGGTCGTCATGTCGATGAGCAATAGCGAGAGCTTCATCGAGCCATCCTCCGCCGACGAGGTCGATTCCCTGCCCTCCTCAACCTCCTCCTCAGCCGATGAGGATGAATACATGTCAGATGCCGATCGCGAATGGAGAGAATCACTGCAGCAGCTGGAGCTGTTGCTGACAATGGTCATGGTGCCGTATCTGGGCAAATACTTTGGCAGGAAAGCTGCGTATTGGGGTACGTCATGTCAATAGGAAAGAAAGTGCAACGGGATGCTGACTATGCGATAGGATGGGCCAAGTTTATGGAATGGAAATACCCAGTTGAAATCGTCTTCTCGAGTCCGAAAACATTCAAGCTTGCTGGAGCTGCCGAGGCCGCGGCGTCACTATGAGCAGTGCAAACGTACCCCGAAACTTAATACATTCGAGCATCGGCGTTATGGCGTTGGCAGCCTACGATATCCAGGCAAATTGTGGGGGGGGACCATGTATATAGCAGGATCCAGTACATGTCAGACGCACACACCGAAGGCAGGCAGCCCAGGCCAGGTTTGAGCCCTGAGCCCGATATAACCAACTTTGGAGATATACAGCACCAATGTTACGAGAACAGTACTTGCGCATGGATATCTTTTGGAGATGGACTAGTAGGCAGCTGAGGTGCTGCAAACGAACAATACACCGTGAAATGACATGTCCGTGTCATCTTTTAGGCATCATCATGTACATATCAAAGCATTATGACCCATCCTTGAAGTACTATTTTCATTCCGAACTCATTTCAATAGGGTATCAATCATCCACGTCCTTCGTTTCCACCTCAATTATCCACGCACTCCCATCACCTGTCGAACCCCCCCTCACTTCCTCCCCTCAACCATAACAATATGATACCCCTCCCTCGTCTTAACCTCCCCAATTTTCGGACTCCCTGTCGTACTCGGCTCAAGTTCATACGCCACTTTCTCAAACTCCTGCATCAGGCTGCCTCGCACTTTCCAGCCCAGACTGCCACCTGTATTACCGCATTAGCACAACGTCCTACACTTCTTATACACCCACGACCTTGTAAGACACACGTCTGCACGAGACACGTCTACACGACACACGACACACACAGCCCCAGCCCAAGGAAACCAGGAAGACAATATACTAGAGATGGAGATAAAATCCTTACCCTGCCTCGCCTTATCCTCACTCATCTCCCTCGCAACATCATCGAATTTCGCCCCATTCCGAAGCTTCTCCAGCGCCTCTTCTTTCTTGCTGTGTTTTTCACAGAGAATGTGGCGTACGTTGATGCTTGTTGCGGGCTTGAGTTTGCTGCTGCTGCTTTTTCCGCCTTCGTCTTTGGAGTCTTTGGAGTCTTTTTTTGCTTTGTTGTTCTTTGGTGGCATTATCGTAGTGGTGAGGGACGGTGTTGGTGGTGGGGAGTACGTGGGCGAAGAGTGCGGTCGGTTACCGATGGAGGGTGCAGAAGACGGGGAGTGTGAGCGAGCGAGAATATGTAGCCAGGTGCGATATTCGAATTTTTTGGGGGGAGAGGGGGTATGCTGAAAGCTTCAAATTGTTCCTTGCAGTCAGTGGGTTTGGTAGTAGTAGTAGTAGTAGTAGTAGTGTCAGTGAGTTTGGATGGCAGCTCGGAGCTCCGATGCGGGGCAGAATACCTGGGTACGAGGGTCCACATAGAGTGGATACCCACTTGTCCTTTTGGAACAAAAACAACACAGGATCCTTGTCTAATGCAAGAGAGAGCGCGGATTGTCGGCGCCTTCGACGACAGACTGCCGTCCGAGTCTTCTTGTTTACGCTCGTCATTGAGAGGTGCATTGAGCATAAACAATACAAGAAAGGCTCAAAAAATACGTAATTACAAACGCCTGCGTTAGAAATTCACGGACCTGTAATCTTAACTCGCAAGTCCCTCCATCTCAGCACCTCACTCACCAACTCTGATTTGGATGATGGCAGAGCTTCAGCCATCATCTCGGCAATCTTCGCATATCTCCTTTCGATCGCCCATGTCAAGGGAGTCATGCGTTCTACATCCACTGGATTCGGGTCAATGCCGTCGGTAGCAAGGAGATGCCTCACGATACTCGCTTTACCCCGGCAGGCGCCCCACAACAGTGCAGTGCCGTTCTGGTTGTCTACAACGTTTGCATCGGCATCGTACGATAAGAGGTGCGCCACCACCTCGTCGTGGCCCTCTTGCGCTGCATATGAAAGCGCCGTCCTGCAGCCCCGGTCGTAAATGTTTGGATCGGCGCCGTGGCGCAGTAGCAGTTCAACATTGGTTGTGAGACCGTCCTGAGCAGCCATCACCAACAGCGTCTTGGAATCTGCATATTTTGCATCTACGTCAACGTGAATGACTTCTTGTAAGAGAAGCTCTCGAACTGCTGCAGAACGTTGGGAAATAAACTGCCTGATGGAGCATTGAGTGTTCAGCAATGCCCTCACGGCGCAGTCGAGCTATTTCGGGTGTCGTGACTGTAGTTTCAAGGTTAGTACCGAATGTAGGAAATGTTCAACGCTCGACTTATTGGATCTACGCCGTTCCTTTCTCAGGCTTTCCACACACGCTTGTATTTGCTTGAACACAGCCTGCGATTCGATGTACCGATCTGTAGCCGCCATGATTGTACTCTGATGTGAAACCTCCAACTCAATGTTCTCCAGTCCCTTCAAGACATTGAATCGGTAGTGCCGTCCTGTGTTGTCCAATCCCGACTTGTCCCGAGAGAATTGCTCCGCCGTCCTCTCCGTCTGAGTGGCAATCGCCAGCAGCGTCTGACTAATACCAACGAGGTTGTCCGTGAATGCTGCAAGTGACGGAACACCTGTTCCAATAGACACCAAGCATTGCACATTGTCTTCAAACGTTTCTGACTTCCACATGTCCTGTGCCTCGTTCCAAACCTCGTACGCTAGGTTGTTTGCTCCTGTCGCGCCATTGACTAATGTCTCTCCAAAACTACATATTGTGATGGGATCGAAGAAGGACGAGGCTGCTGACGTCGCTCGGCCTGCCTCCCATATTTTGGTACAGTCAAGCAGTCGAGCGCTACCGCGTCGTCTGCGATAGCTGGTAAGCCGTACCGTGTCGCCAGTCTGACTGCTTGTCGCGCACACAAACCTGCAGCAGATTGTTAATCCTACCTTCGCCTCGCACGAATGTTTCGCTGCTCACACTTTACACTTGGTGTTGGCGGCATCGTCCTTCAAAAGCGTATCTGCCGCTAGCCCTTGCTTGACAACAATTTCCTTAATTGCCCGTTCGAGCTCAGCCGAGTCAAATCGGCCTTGCACCTTGCCATTAATCTTCAACCTGTGCTTTTGCTTCTGGAATACCCGGTCCGACAGTGAAGCATATGCATCGACGCACTCATCCACCGTCATGTGCAGCCGTCCCAGCATGATCGCTAGAAGCCTGCTCTTCTCGTCAGCGGCGCACTCGTCTAGAGATTCTCTGCAAACCCTCCAGTGCTGGTGCCTCCAATCATGTCAAAGTAGTCACATGGCTTTGGCGGCGAACCTGGGTCGACGGCTACCATCAGCTGCGATTGCCAAGTCATGCGGTCGTGCGAAGGCGTCGGGAAACATTCAGCTGAAGCTGAGCGGAAGGCTGCCGACAGAGGTCTAGACGGCAGCATGTGCAATAAGAAAACATATAAAGATAGCGAGCTGAGCATTAATTTCGATTCTGGGCCATGTGTAGATATTGTTAATTTCATGACTATACACATGGGTTGCTTTCCTATTCTCTTCCTCCCTTGCGCTGCCAACTGGGGCTGCCGACTTCCTGTTTGCCGCAACGATCCACAGGGTCTTGGTTTTGCTGTTTACCATCAGAGATTTGAGTATCGTGACAACCCTTGACTTTCTTTTCCCAGGTCCGCATCTTTGGAAAGTACCAAAATAGCCCAGAACATGACATGCACATCTGCGGTCATCTTCGTGTAATGTCCATCCGCTCTTACGCCGGAGCCCAGCGGACATTTCCTGTGGACCGCTGCTTTTGTCGTCTTTCGGCACAACAGGGCGCGGTGTTGCCTGGACCGGTCCTGCCAGAATAGCATACAATAATGAAGCGTGAATGCTTCCATTGCTTCATCCGTTGCCATTGATGATCGCAGGAGCTGTGCCATTGATACCCTTCTGAGCAAGAACGATATCCATGAAGCTCTTGCGAGGCTTGTGCTTCTTTTCTGGAAGCTCGTCGTTGACATCTAATAGCTGAATTCGTCTTCTCTTGCAGTCGGCACGCATATCAGAAAGCAGCGGGCGCAAGGTATCCACCTTTTCCACTTCGGCGTGCAGCAGCGATTCCTCAATCCAGTAGAGACCCTCCATGGCCGAGAATTGGTTCTTGGCTTCCTTGATACTGTCTTGAATCTTTGCGTAGTCAAAGTCTGGAGCACCTTCCATGGGAAAACGAAAGTCTTGGGCTAAAAGTGCGACATCGTACTGTCGAAGAATGGCATCTCGTTGTGTGCGGTTGACGGGAATACGGGCCCAGTCAGAGTAGGGTGCGGTGAGATGCGCTAGGTCGAGCTCGGGAAGACCTAGTATGCCCACGACTTGAAACGAGCAGACGTACGTCTTATTCGGCAGAGCCTGAGGATCCTTGAGATCTTGAGCGTTCGCGTAGAAGAGTGGTAGAAAGACGGCTGAGACACCCAGTTCCTCCCCAGAAAAGTGAAGTGGCCGGTTGGTTCCCAGCTCACAGGCTCGCCGTAAAGCTCGCGGGAGCCTTGATATGCGGTTCTGTCGCTCCAACAATTCCTTCTGTCGCTTCGCCTCTTCCTCTGCTCGTCGTTGCGTCTCCTGCTCTTCTTCTGCTCGTCGTTGCGTCTCCTGCTCTTCTTTGACACGTGCAGCCTCAGCTTCCTCGGCCTGACGCCGTGCTTCAGCTTCGGCTTCAGCTTTCTTCTTCGCTTCTTCTATTTCCGCAGCCTTGCGCGCAGCCTCTTCTGCCTCCTTCTTCTTTGCTTCAGCCTCGGCCGCTGCTTGTGCCGCTTTCCGTTTCGCTTCGACCTGCAATTGTTGTTCTTCCTGACGTCTTGCACGTTCGGCCTCGGGTGTGGCTATCCTGTCAGGTGGAGCAGGCGTTGATTTTGCGGAAACCGTAGGAGTTCTCTTCAAACTGACGTCGTCAGCTGATGCATCTGACAGTTTGCGTTTCCGGATTTTGTCTTCCATGGTCTTGTATTTGATCTTGTTCTTGACTACCCTTCGTTCATCAGGGGAATCGATTTCAGGTGTTGGTTTGGCGCTAGCGGTTTTGGGAGGCTTGACAGGTGCCTTGACTGGATGCTTCGTACCATGGTCCTGATCACTCTCGTCTGAACGTGCCCGAGCAGGACGTTTGGATTCGTTATCGTCGGATCGTGCTTTCAGAGCTTTCCTGATTGGCTTTGCTTCCTCGCCCTCGCTACAGGACCGTTGCTTGACTTTCCGTGTAGGGGGACGTACGTCTTCCTCGCTTTCCTCTTCAGATGAATCTTCGTCCACGACGCGTTTTCTCCGTTGGCCCTCCCGCGAAGCCTTTTCCTTCCCAGACATCAAGCGTCGCGATTTTTGGGGCGCCGTCGGTGCCGTCGTGGATTTGGTGAGGTTCGCACGTTTTGGCTCAGCCTGTGGGGAAGATGAGCGGTCTCGTCGTGGCGGCGATTTCCTCTTCATGCGGTTGGCCGAAGGATTCGGCGGCTCTTTCTTCGTCCTTCGCGGGCTTCGATGCGTTTTCTGATATTCTTCACAAGCGCGTTTCAACATATCCCTCTCCTCTTCCCATTTTGGCCCATGTCGCTCCTCAGAAATCTCATAGTACGTCTTCTGGTCTTTGTTCCTACGGGTGGGGTTGAAGTTGTCTTGTTCGAGGAGTAACTGTATAATCTTGAGGTATCCACGGCCAATTGCGACTGTCATGGGAGTCTCGGGGTGCTTGGACGGGTCGGGGTCCGCCTTCAAGCCGCTTGCTAACAAGATACTGAGAATATCGTAATGCCCACCCCTCGCTGCAGCGACTCCACAAGTTATGTTTGGTTTGATGTTGCTATTGATCAGCTCGCCTACGGCAAGGATGTCGCCGTCTCCGGCCTTTTCGATCAGCGTCTCGACATTGAACTCGTTATACAGGAGGCGAGAAGCCGTCTTGGCTTGTTTCTGTGAACGTTCCTGGTCGTTGTTGGATGTATCCGCTCGTCTTCTCATAGCTTCGCGTAGTTCCCTCTCAATCTCTGGCGCATCTTCGTCTTCGGGGTCGAGGACATCGATGGCGCGCTGGCCTTTTTTATTCGAATGATGTGGATTAACCTGGCCTTGGTTGAGCAGAAGCCGTACTACATCCAAGTGCGAATTCTCGACAGCATCAATAAGCGGCGTATCTCGGTCGTGGCTCTCGCAGTTGGTACGACAGCCCTTGCTAATCAGGTAACGGACGACAGGAGCCCATCCGTGCAGCGAGGCCTTTTGCAGTGGAGCAATTCCAGCGTAATCGGGCCGGTCAAGCTCGTCTGGGGCCTCTTCATAGGCTTCTTTGACCGCATCTAGATCGCCCTTTTCACTTTCGCGGGCGAGTCGAGTTGCGCCGAATCGGTCAATCTTTCGCTGGGGCATGGTGCGCGCCGGGGAGGTGAGGGCGCGGTGTGTGGTGCGCTTGACTCGGGCGTGTTGTTGCAGGTGGGGAGCAGACAATGGCTGAGGCGAGGTTGAATGGTCCGAACTTGATCCTGACCAATGCTCCTCGTTGGACAAAGCGAGATTGGTGACCTCGCGGCGCTTGCGACCGGCAATGCCCGTGGCGGTGGATTGCGTGGATTGCGAACGCTTGTGTGGGCGGCCGAAAGCTGGAGTGTCGGTCTTGGCCTTTTGTCGCGGAGGCTCAAACGGAAACGAGTCATCGCGCAATTTGCGCTTGCGGTTCTCGACGGTCGACGCACTCCGGCCACGCGACTTTGCGGATTCGTTGGGAGAGACATCTTTGGTGCGCGTGTTGGGAGAGGTAGGGGCTGGGCTCTTTGCGCCATTGATCTTGACATGGTTGGTGGGACGTTGGCGGCCGTTGGGCTGGGGCGAATGCGGGCGTGACTCTTCCTTGATAGAACGCACATGTGTCGCGTCGCTGTTGTTGTTGTTGCTGTCGTCGTCGTCATCATCATCGTCGACGCGCTCCGTCTTGATCATCTTGTCATGCACGGGGTTCTCGTCGCGTGACAGCACGACGGTCTCGGCCTCTGATTCACCCTCGGCATCTTGATCATCGTGGTCGTTCTGGTGTGTCGAGCGAGCAGAAGCGTGGTCGGGCTTCCAGGAAGCCTCAAGCGCACTGGGCTGGCTGGATTGGGCCTTTGGTGGAGAAGGCGAGCGAGTTGGATGGTGGTGGATGCCGGCGGGGGCAAAGGGCGTGTTTACGAGAGTATCGGCATTACTGGTCATCACGATATGGGACAGGACACTGCAGTTCCTGCCTCATGCTGGCTCGGCAGAGCAAGGGACGGTGGTAAGGGCGGGCGGCAGGAACAAGGCGCTTAGCTACCCTACGAAGGGGTGACTGTGGCTATCTGGGCCGCAGCGACACCAAAGGGGGTGCAGGAGCGCTTCGCGGGCGTGGGTGATGATGGGGTCGCGCAACGTGGTGTTGTGAGGTGCAGCAGTGAAGGTCGAGCGAGACGACGGAAGAGAGAGAGGCTTGCCAGTAGCCAGGCAGCGCTCCACCACTCACCGGCGAGCACCAATTGCTTGGATCCCAAGCGGGCCCTGTCTCTCCTGAGCCTGAACGCAACCCTGCACACGCCTCCACCGGGGGGGGGAGGGGGTTTCTGCTGCGGCCATGGTGCAAGAGAGATGGAGAGAGGTTATTTGCTGCTCAACGAGCGATGCAATGCCGTAAAGCTATCCAAGCTCCATCGCATGCAGCATAGCGACATTGCTGTGGCATCATGGTCTGACGCTGCGAGGGAGGAGAAGCAACCATCTCAGTAGCTGCGACAGCTGGCGCACGGTGCTAGTATCAGCTATTCCTCGTCGTCATTTAGCAAGACGACGTGATGATTACAAGACATGGCATGCATGGCACCGCACCCATCTGCTTTCACGTGGTGCGCGTCCTCTGAGCTGGGCGGGCGAGCTGTCAGTTGGCGGCTCCCACCAGACTCTGGTCCCGTGTTCCTGTGCCTCCTCTCCAAGCTTCAATCAAACTTCTAGGCCAACAACCTCCCGCTAAAACGGCGATCGCCGGGTTAATTTGCCCAGCCAAACAGGCGGTCAGCCACCAAAGACGGCCGCCGTTAACCGGTGCTCCATCATATTTCCGTCACTCTTCCTTCCGACACCCGCCCATCGACGCCCTCCAATCCCATCGCTATCATAGCAGCACAGCCACGACCTAGATGGACCATGTCACGCGCCCGGCCGTCCTCTTGCGCGCCTTTTACCTGGCTGCATCACTTCTTGTATCGCGACACCGCCTCAGTTCCAGCGTGACCTCACTGACCTGTGCTGCTTACTAGATTCTTGTCATCCAGGCCGTACCTGCCCTGCGCACCCGCTTTCTAGCTTACGGGTCGCGCGCCACGGAACCGAGCGTGGGGAAGGGGCCGCCACGCTCACAACAGCATGCCACCGTCATACAGGCTCTCGACTATGCCGCCTCATTGCAAGTCCCTCACAACTACTTCACCCACTTCTACATGACGTCGGTAGTCTGTTCGCTGTTCTGGGCATGGAAGCTGCGTGTCTGGGACGCCACTGGCCAGCAGCAGATTGTCTGGGCGCTCCTGCTACTCCAGGGCCTGCGTCGCTTCCTCGAATCGCGCGCCTACACTTCAAGCAGCAAGAGCACCATGTGGTTCGCTCACTGGCTTCTGGGCCTCCTCTTCTACATCACCATCAATATGGCCATCTGGGTCGAGACGCCTGGCCGCAGCTTCGGCAACGAGGCTCTTGTGCCGGCATTTGTCACCGCCCAGATGCTGCAGCACTCCTATCACGCTTACCTCTACCGTCTGCGTACTGCGAACAAAGGCTACCAGCTCCCCTCGCATCCCATGTTTCCCAGTCTTCTGTGTCCTCATTACACGTGCGAAGTAGCCATCTACGCCCTGTTGTCGCTCATAGCTGCTCCAGAAGGCAACATAGCGAACTGGACACTAGTCTGCGGAACTGTATTTGTCGCTACGAACCTCGGTGTTACTGCAATAGGCACAAAGGAATGGTACATGGAAAAGTTTGGTGCCGACAAGGTAGGTCCGCGGAAGAGAATGGTGCCCGGCATATGGTGATATGCTGCATCGTGGACAAATCCTAAATACCATGATCCTTTCCCCTTTATCGCTACAAGTCCATTATTTCCAGCCTCCTTCTTGCAAACCCACCAGTCGTTCTGTCTCTACGCGCAAGCCACCGACGCAGTTGCCCGTCAATCGCAGCGTCTTCTTCCTAATCAGGCTAACCCGCCTGAATCATTCATCTAGAGCGGGGCCCTTCGCTTCAAGATGCCCCGCCAAAAGGGCCCAAGGGCCGAAGGAACATACTGCAACTCCAACATCACCCCGCCCAGCGTCATAGATGCGGGAGCATGTTGAGGTACTCATGCGCTTGATAAATATCTGCAGGCCACCGCCCATCTTTCGCCTTCTATCATCCCTAATCTACCACTCTCCAGAACTCTAACTCTTGTTGTCAACGTCAACATGTCTCAATCTGAAGCACCCAAGGACCTCCCTGAAATGGAATACCGCTTCATGGGGAAAAGCGGCCTGCAGATCTCTGCCATTTCGCTCGGCGGCTGGCTCACATACGGTGGGCACGTCGGAGATGACAATGCCTTCGCATGCCTCAAAGCTGCATTCGATGCCGGAATCAACTTCTTCGATTGCGCTGAGGGTTACGCCAAGGGAGAGTCAGAAAAGGTCATGGGCCGCGCCATCAAGCATTTTAAATGGCACAGGAATGACATTGTCGTCTCTACCAAGGTGCGAAAAACGCGCTCCCATTCATGCCGCAGCAAGGTTAACAGACGCAGATATACTGGGGCACCCACAACTCGGCCCTCCCTTCACCGCGCAACAAGATCAACAACCTCGGTCTCTCGCGGAAACATCTCATCGAAGCTACCGAGGCGTCTCTGGAACGGCTGCAGTTGAGTTACGTTGACATCTTGTACGCGCACCGCCCCGATCGTTACACGCCCATCGAAGAGACCGTGCGCGCTTTCAACTACCTCATCAATACTGGAAAAACGCTTTATTGGGGCACATCCGAATGGCTAGCCTCCGAGATTGAGGAAGCCTGGGCCGTAGCCGACCGTCTTGGTCTCATCGGCCCCATAGTTGAGCAGCCAGGCTATTCACTTATACGTCGGGACAAGGTAGACCAAGAGTTCAAGGACGCAAACCTCTACGACCGTCGCGGTCTCGGCCTTACCATCTTCTCCCCACTCGGGGGCGGGCTGCTGACGGGAAAATACGTCGATGGTGTTCCGGATGACTCTCGCTTGCGCCAATCCGAAGACCCAGCCATTCAGGGCCTCGTCAAAAGCATAGGTAGCGAAGCATGGAACGAACAACAGAGCAAGATCAAACAGCTCATGCAGATTGCCGAGAAACTGGGTACTGACGTCGCTACCCTGTCCATGGCCTGGGTTTTGTCCAACAAGAACGTCTCCAGTGCCATCACTGGCGCATCCAGGCCAGAGCAAATCTATCAGACTGTGAAGGCAGTCGATGTTTACCGAAAGCTGACTCAAGAGAACCTGGACGAGATCGAGGCGATCATGGGCAGCAAACCCGCGCAGCTCACGATGAGGTTTGGTTAACCTGTCAGCTAGTAAGATACCATTATACATAATAAAGACGTAATCAGATAGCATCCGCTACGGGCTCCTTCTCATTGCCTTCGCGCTAGTTCTACGTGACTTATGTGGCAGGGATTTCTTGTTTGTTTACGAGTAGATCGCCTCCGATTGGTTCACGGTATCGCCCCACAATTATGGTTACCTACGATGAGAACCATGGCTGTGTCTATGATTACAAGACTTGTGGTGCATCAACTATGGGTAGCGGTATGAATTCTGCATCCATGGTGTCGCAGTCTCGTATATAAGACGCAAGTTCTTCCTCCTTCCGCCTTTTTCTTACCACTTGCTATAGAATGGTCAGAGAGTCAGCACTGCTCCTCTTCTACACAACAGCACATACAACCCCGACTACTACTTGCCTCCACCTACAGGCCACAGTGACCTCAAGTTTCCCCTTCCATTTCGTATTGACGCCCGCAAAGCCCTTCGAGGCCTGCGTCCGTCCTTCGTTTGGAAGATTCACAAAACTATACATCTTTCTCCTGGGTCTCTTCTGCTTCATCGACCTCACCTTTGCGTACGAGGGCAGAGTCGAGCGTGGAAAGGAGTTCGCTGATGCCTTATTTTTTCCTTGCAAGCTTTATGGAGCCCGGACCGCCTTTGACTAGCAACCTCAGAACGAGACATCATTCATCACGACCTCTCCGGTTGTACTCAAGAAGATAGCGGACCGGGATTCTATTATCGTAATTCCCATCTTCCTCGAGTACAGCAAGCCTGACCCTCAGTGGAGTACGAATTACACAGATATCTACGGCACCCCACGCATAGACACGTAAGTTTGACACAACCTTCACGCTTCTCGATTCAACCCCATTACACGTCTTCATGTCACAGTACTAAGATCACTGCAGAGCTTATCGTCTTACCATCGAAAAAAACTGCTCAAGAATTCTTCTTTCACCACAGCGAAGTCAACTTCTACGAGTCCAAGTGGTGGGAGTGGCTCAGCGAATGGACTGCCATGTACGAAAATGACTTTTTAAGCTCAAAAGAGTAGCCGTCCTGGCCTTACCTTCATCGAATACTTCGTCGAGAAGAAGCTTGGGGTATCTGGCGTGACGTGCGGCATTGGTGGCTGCAACAGCTTGGTGAGTAGAACGAAGACAATGGGCTTCTCATCTACATGAGCAATTTTCCTGTGTCGGAGAAGCAATACCGTACTGACCAGAAATCTCTAGCCAAGCCTAGAATACATCCGTCTCGTGCACCAACATCAGCTTCACGAAGCTCGCCAAGTCGAGTTCACACTCCGAGCGCTCGAAAGAGCCTCTGTTAAAGTGCAACAATACGCTGAACTCCTCACGCGGACCAAAAATGACCTCGGGGGTTACTGCGAAGCCTTCTCGCGCACTTTTTTTTTCACGGAGAAACAAAGGGTAAGAATGTCATGTATCCTGCTAAGATTCTTCAGATCGTCATGATGGTCGTCTGTATCGTTGCTGCTGTCGCTCTAGGCGTAGCGACCATTGCGTTCGCACCCATATCGGAACTCATGATAGCTGGCGTTATGGCTACGTCTACAGGCCGCGGGGCACTGATGGTGGGATACGGTATGCTGAATATCGGGCAGCCAGCAGCGTCCGCCGGGACAACAATGACAATGGTCACGCCTGGTGTGGCGTTGCACACATGGAGAATGCTGGGCACGTTAGCTGGTTGCATGTCGTTTTTCCCACCTGCAATAGGTAAGCGAAGTGAGGTTACTACTCGTAGCAAAGCGTCCGTAAAAAGCCATGTCGATGCAAATTTCGGCGATTGGGTCGACCGGACTATGAGCAAGACATGGCCTACACCCGTAGGCCGACATTTGGGGACTACTGTATACGAACATACCGATATAAAACCCGGACGTAAGTAACTTCCCATACCAAAAAGCCTCTGCAGCATCGGACTGACTCTTTTCTTTCCGTCTAGTTCTCTCCAAGAAATACCCAAAAGAAGACGCGAGTCTCACACCTCCCGTCCCTGAAGACGCGCGCGAAGGACTAGACCGACTCGTCACCCGCCTGGAGAGAATTCTTGACATCGAAGAAATTCCATCGGGTACGCCGTACTCCTCAATCCCAACCACATTTGAGAACAACGTCATACTTTCTTTGGCTCATCCGGCCGGCGTGCCGATGGATATTCATCAAGCTCTTGACTTTCTCGAGCAATGGGGCCCGGCGATCAATGAGCGCTGGCAGCTGCTGCGCAGGATGACTGAAACGTACGACTCCCAGTACGAGCCTCATTTCCCTTTAGCTGCGGGGGCTCAGCCCAAAATCATGATTACGCCGAGGCGATCGACGATGACATGGGCTTCAATCATATCGGATATCAAGTTCGATGCTGCTGATCGTGTTCAATCCAATTCAGTGTTCAAGTACCACTCGTCTCCGGGCCGATTGAGACCCTCGACATCGGCATTGCAAAAGCACTTCAACGGCCGTTTCGAGCCTACTGGCCACCTACTTCACGAGTTGCACAGCAACCTAGACTCTCTCTCGGCATTAAACCTGATTGAACCAAAGAACCCCGCCAATGCGAAGGCTAAGAGAGCCACTGATCATTGGGGAGTTACTCAAATATTCAATGGAGACGAAGACATGTATTTGGCCGACGTCCAAGGGTACTACTTCCAGAACGAGATCCAACACGAAGAGTGCAAATCTGATTCGTACATTGGTAATACGGAGAGAAATGTGGAGGGCTGCCATTCCTACCTCAACAACATTGTGGATCGGGTTACAGAGCGCATGGCTACCTCGTTCCATGATGCGAACAGCTCTCCCAAGCCGATGTCGCAGTACTTGGCGCAGCGCTTCTCGACCCGCACCATGTACGACAATGTCTACGCGGTGAGCGATCGCCATCAAGAAATGCACGACACTATCTTCAAAAACACGAAGAATAGTCTGGTTTCCAAGGCGTATGCTGATGGCAACTACTTCGTCATCTACTTGCCCAATTATACTTATACATATAACTATAATGTGGAGCGTATAAATTACGAGGGCAACACGCGGTGCCAGACTTTATGTTTCGATGCCACCGAGCGAAAATTCGAACCCCTCTACGGCTTTGAAAACGGGCAGGCGACTCAATATCCGTGGTCGCCTTCCGAGTATAACATCGGTAAGTTGTAATCTGCTGCCAAAAGCTGGAAGCATATACTAACAGCGACTCCAGATGACGAGTCAATCAAGGCATACAAGTCCAGATCCAACGTCGGATTTTACCCCGGGTCCCTCAACCTGGATTCGAACGTCCCTCTGAAGGCAGGCGACTCCCCCGTCCCCCCAGCCTGCCACTCAGCCATCGGCGTCAACAGCAACGGTGCTATGCCCTGCTCATGTGGCGATATCTACGGCAGCGAGACGGCCAAGTTCGCAAACGCCATCAGCACCTTAGGCGGCGGCAAGCACGAGAATGGAAGGTGATCAAGACCTGTCTCGACCATCTGCGTTCCTGGGGCGACGACAGTCCCGCTGTCTACCTCCTCAATGCCTGCCACGTCATCTACGACATCGCCGCGCCGCCCGGTACGGGTTCCCAGCAAGAGATTCATGACTGGGGCCACTACGTGCACAAATTCCGTTGCTGCCAGAAGTACTACCAGGTCCTGGAGAAAGACAGGGATTACGGCCCTGACCGCCTCAACTACGAGATTTGCAATTCTTGGGCTGCGAATGCCAGGGATCTCGGTCGTGGAGGCAATCATATTCATCAGGACTTTAGCTATATGAATGACGTGCTCGAGGATCATGGTTGCCATACCGAGTACAAGAATTGGCATCATCGTAGCTTGGAGGTCGGTAATTCTACGATGGGTATGAATGTTACGATGGAAGCGTCGATGGGTATTGGAAAGTGATGATGGATTTGGATATGGGCAAATTGTATTGATGGAGGATAGCGTTGATTTTTTTTTGGATTTCGCTTCAGACTGCAAGCACTACGCACATCAGCTCAAAGTGTAGCTTGACTTGGTCAAGTCAGTAGATAGCAATAAAAGCTCGATTACGAGTAAAATCTGGTCGAAACTAGTGGTTGCGCATGCATATCGTGTTGCCAGGAACGCGCTGTGGAGCATCGGCTGCCTGATGGCTTGGTCACATGAGCTCGCGTTTGCGCTAGCCCGCACCAGCCCGCAGCGCCCGTGGTGTTTGCCTAACGGCACAGGCTGCACCGACCCGCATTACGCCAGCAAACACCATCTTTTAACGCCGCTTTCCCATCTTCTCGACGACCTGCAAACCGCTTCTATCCCCCAAATCCACCGCAAAGGGCTGCACAGTGTATGCGAGAATTCAGTGGTGTTGCAGCGCCGCCGCCGACACTCGGCGCTAATTGACATACGCGAGGCGCGTCAAAAGAACAACTACCTTCCCACCACCATGGCGGGCAAAGAAGCGACAGTGTATATCCTGGATCTCGGACGTTCAATGAGCGAGAAGAGACATGGTCGCGACCAGACGGATCTCGATTGGGCTCTGGAGTATGTCTGGGACAAGATCACTACAACTGTAAGTCGACGTTCATTTGGTGATTTAGTGCGTTAGATGCACTAGTCGCATGTCTTGTCATGTTTGGTGATGGTGGACTAATGGGTGCAGGTTGCGACGGGGCGCAAAAGCGCGCTGATGAGTGTCATTGGGTGTCGCACGGATGAGACTGATCTTGCTGGGACTATGGGCGAGATGGAGGATGTAGAAGGATATGAGCATATCCGGGTGTTCTCGCACTTAAAGCAGTGAGTTGGTCAGTTGAGCGGGTTGTGCGCCTTCTAACTAGGAATAGATATCTTCTCGGCGATATCCGGAATCTTCAAGAGCATCTAAAGCCTAGCAAATCGGATAGTGGCGATCGTGGGTTTTATATGCTCTGTAGCGGGACAGTTACTGATGTTCGCAGTTCTCTCCGCTCTTGCGGTGGCTATACACATGATTGACACCGCGACAAAAGGCGCCAAAGGCAACCCACTCAAGTACGACCGCAGAATCATCATCGTGACTGACGGCCGTGGGCAAATGGATACTGAAGACTTGGAACAGCTGACGTCAAAAATCAAAGACCCAGACGCTCCTTTTGAGATAGTGCTGCTTGGTCTGGATTTTGACGACCCCGAAGTCGGGTTCAAGGAAGAGAAGAAAGATACTCAAAAGGTATTGCAGGTACTCAGCTCCGAACGTGGCATGGCTGATCATTTGTAGGCAAAGAATGAAGAAGTATTGAAAAGCTTCGTAGAGAATTGCGACGGTAACTTCGGTACCCTCGCCACAGCCATCGACCAGCTTCATACACCTCGCCTCAAAGAGACACGTCCTGTTCACAGTTACCGGGGCTCACTTACATTAGGAGATCCTGCTAAATACGATGCCACGATAACAATCGATGTGGAGCGATACCCATGCACCATGTTGGCGAAGCCCCCAACGTCAAGTTCATTTGCTGTGCGAGCGGATACGGGTGGTACGTCCGGCTCCCCCATCGAGTCTTCCGCGGCCTTAATCGACGACAACCAAGCAGAAGCAGACCTTTCGGCGGTTCGAAACCAGCGTGTCTACCAGATAGAGAATCAACCGGGCGTGAAGACGAATGTTGAGATAGATGAGCTAGAACGCGGTTACGAATACGGCAGGACTGCGGTGCACATCTCGGAGTCCGATATGAACGTCGTCAAGCTCGAAACACAGCAATCAATGGAGTTAGTCGGTTTTGTGAAGGCTGAAAAATTTGAACGCTTCCTCCCGCTGAGCCGCTCAAACTTCATCGTGCCCCAGAAGGCCAACCAGCCCGCTCAGCTCGGCTTATCATCTTTTATCCACGCGCTCTATGAGGCTGATTGCTATGCGGTCGCAAGGCTGGTGGCGAAAGATCTCAAACCTCCGGTCTTGCTATTGCTTGTTCCCCGGATCGAACTGGAGTGGGAAGCCCTGGTCGATGTCGAGCTTCCTTTTGAGGAAGACATGAGGCGATACAAGTTCCCACCTCTGGACAGGAAACTCACAGTCAGTGGTAAGACTATCGCAGAACACAAGGATCTACCCACAAAGGACCTCGTCGATGCGATGAGCGACTACGTCGATGCGATGGATCTGTCAACCTTTGGCCGCGACGAAGATGGTAACGAAGACGAGTACGCGAAGCCTGAAGACACCTTCTCACCTCTCGTCCATCGCATCAACCATGTCATACGCTGGCGCGCGACACATCCCGATCCCAGCCTACCGATCCCCGATCCACCAGAAATACTCCTAAAATATTCCATGCCATCCGCAGAGCTCATCGCATCAGCAGCGAGCCAACTAGACGCAGTCAAAAAGGCAGCCGACGTAAAGAAAGTCCCACCCAAAGTCAAAAGCCGCGGCAAACGCCAACGCGCCGAGCGCGACAAGCCCCTCTCGGGCCTCGACGTCGACGAGCTCCTGGGCAACCCCAAACGCGTCAAGATCGAGCCCAACAACCTCATCCCCTCATTCAAACAAGCCCTCGCTGCATCCGACGATATGGACGCCATTCAAGAAGCAGCCGATGGCATCGCCAAAGAGATCCGCTCGCTTATCAGCAACAGCGTGGGCGATAGTGCGTATCAACGCGCGCTCGAAGCGATCCGCGTCATGCGTGAAGAACTCACCGAGCTCGAGGAGCCAGAGACGTACAATACGTTTGTGAAGGGGCTGAAAGAGGATATTCTGGGTGGGAAGCTGAATGGGAATCGACGCGATATGTGGTGGCGGATCAAGGGGAATCGGTATGGGCTTGTGGATTCGAAGAGGAGTTATGTTAGTCCTGTTACTGAAGATGAGGCGAGGAGGTTCTATGAGGTGTGAGGAAAGTGGAGGAATGAGTCGCGAGCATGTTGGAATCACGTGGGTAGCTGGGTATCGTGTTGTCTCACTGAGGTGGAAGGTTTGCGGCCTGATGTTGAGGTATGTGCGCGCGGTGACACGGCAGGTCAATAGTATGCACGACTACATCTAAGCTATTACTTGGTTCCTACCCTGTGCTGTTGGAAGAGCGCAGCGCTCGTGGCTAATCCAAGTGTCACAGGCTCGCGTAGTCCGGCCCCCGCTAGCTCACCCGCTCGGAGGGCAAATGCCTCGTGTCGTTGGCGCTTCTTCCTTAGCCCCCGACTCCCGACCCTCTTCAGCCGCAAGACCCCTCATGCCACGCCATGGCAGCAATTGATACTAAAATACATGGTTACAGATGGGGATTTATGAACCCGAGAGGCGTTCGCCGACCAGTCCACATGCCCGAGGATGCAGTCTTTGGCCATGTGGCTTACCACTTCGCACCTCATTTGGTGGGACTTTGATAGGCAGTGTCAAGTGGGATCCTGAGTGCTTTGGCCTCGTAATTGTGCGACCCCAGCTGGCTGACTGTTGCAGCTCAGCCCTAGAGAAGCTCTGCTCAGCTGCGTCGCCATGGCCGGAGGTGCATGGTGGCTGACCGGAAATGTCAATCTGTCTGACAAGCGCCCGCCCGGACCCTTTGTCGTATCAATATGGACACCAGAACTCCTTTTCGTTGACATTGCGACGTGAGAGAACTCATCTCGGTATGCGGAACTTCGATACAGACTGCGAGCCATGGATTCCCCTCACCCAAAACACCAGGAATCGCCCCCGACGCCTGGGATACACATCACGAGACCGGCCTACGCTTCCGTACCTACCAGGACGAGCGATGAATCTCTCAAGAGCAGAAGCGATAGGCGCTCGAGGTTCGACGAAGATGTCGACCAAGGCTTAGGGATTCAGATGCATGCGATGGCGTCGCCCAAGTCTCCGGACGTCGCGCGATGGCGTCAGGATACAGGAAAGAGGACAACTGACATGTTTTCTCCGCCATACTCGCCGGGACCAAGACCGTTATATGAAAGGACGCCGGATACGCTGTACTCCTTCGGTTCAGGCATTTCGAGAGCGCGGACAGATCCCATGACGGAGAGACTGATTGCGCATCGCGCAACGCAATCAGCGCGGTGGCAGATACATTGGCGGTCACCTGCACTGATGGTTTTTGCCTTCTTCATGGGCATCTTGTTCGCCCTTCTCCAACACTTTCTGTATACCTTCTTGCACCATAGGAAGGAAGACGACGAGTACAGGAAGTTTCGATGGGTGCTTTGGGGCCGCGTACTAGCCTACCTCTCGAAAGTTGCATTCGGCGGATGCATTGTACTTGTCTTTCGACAGCGGCTGTGGCGGACGTTCCGAGAACGAGCATTTACTATACTCTCTATCGATCAGCTCTTCGGCGCGACCGAGGATCCCTCCTTGTTTACGAATTGGGAGGCTGTCACCAACGCTCCGGTTCTCGTCATCATTGCCATGACTATCTGGCTGATCCCTCTGGCAACGATCATCTTTTCGCCCGGTGCACTCACTTTCGGGACGTATCTCGACCACGAATCCATCGACCTTGCCGTGCCCACTCTCAATTTTGCCACTGAATCGACAAAGGATTGGCGTTATCCGGTCAAAATGGCGGATGGAATCAACAACAAGAAATCAGTCATGTATTACAATACCACTGATAAAGCGGGCACAGCGCCTGGCTGGTTCGATTATTATGACCAGCCGTCGGCGGAGCTAGTTCGAATCGCGTTTCTGTTGGCATATAGCAACACGGATCACCCGAATACCAGGCAGGATGCTCGACAGCATGCTTGTGGCGGACGGTACAACTGCACCTACGAACAAAGCTTCATTGCCCCAGGCTACCAGTGCGAGGATATTGCAGATGACGACATACTCAACGAGCTAGGCGCGCCATTCAATCTAAGCAAGATGGCGCCTCAAGGCCAAACCGCATACTATGCCGAAGTCGATATTGGGGGGTACGAGCGACCACAACGCGGCGAGTTCCAGAAAGGCAATGGCGGTATACCCATTGGCGCGGCACCCCCAGACCTAGGAGTCCTAAAATCAGAGCCCATCTTATGGATCGGATACTCCCGAAACTCAACGATCAAGCTCCTCGCCAACGACCCTCTCGCCGCGACCTGGACGCACCGCTTCGACCCGCGCATCGTGCGATGCGAACACATGGAGACGCTCTACACGGTAACCTGGAACTTCACTGAGCCCTGGTTCAACGCGACGACATCACGCCAACACTTACGACGCATAGTAAACACAACCCTCACCTCCCCCAGCGCCGCAGCAGCAAACTCCACGCCCAACCCCTCGCCCACGCAAAACTTCATCACCCCCCGCGCAAATGTTGCCCTATACAAGAAAACAGCCGCCTACCACGCCACGGGCGACATCTTCCGCGCCTTCCTCCGCGGCCACGTCGACATCGAGCCCCCGCTCCCGGGACCCTACTACTCACAAGTGCACTCCGACATCACAAAGACGCGGCTGGTAACGCGTAACGCAGAGCCCAAACCGCACCTCGGCGCCGAAATCGAAGCCTTCTACACAGACCTTATCCTCTCCCTCTTCTCCGCGCCGGAAATGCTCGTCGTCGCCAACGAGACAAGGACTGTACGGCGCACGCAGCTTCAGTCTTCGTTTGTGTATGTGCCGCAGCGGCTGTGGACGTGCTACGCGCCTGTGATTTTCGTCACGCTGCTCATCCTGGTGTTTGGGCTGTGCGCGGTCTGGCAAGATGGGACGACGTTCTCCACGGGCTTCTCGCGCATTTTGGTTACCACGCGAAATGCGACGTTGGATGAGATTAGTCACGGCGCTTGTTTGGGCAATGATCCTTTTCCCGCGGAGCTTATGCGGACCAGGTTGAGGTTTGGTGTGTTGGCTGATGGGAGGGCGGGGGGAACCGAGTATGTGGAAGGAGGCGATGGGTATCAGGGTGTGGGACATTGTGCGTTTGGGGTGCCGGCGGAGGTTGAGCCAGTTTTTAAGGGCGTGCCTTATGCTGGGCTTAGACAGCGGAGAGGGAGTAAGGAGAAGAAAGGGGTGGGGGGTTGAGTTTGAGTTGGGTGGGTGCGTTGGTTGGTGGGTTTGATATCGGGATTCATGGTTTTATTCGCGTGCCATGTTCCGGAGTCCAAAAGTAGTTATATAAAGAAACGCCTTTTTGTTTTTGTACTGGTCGCAGCAGCATAGCCAAAATCTTAATTTGCGGCAGTGTCATGGGTGCTTCGGTGCTTGACTAGTTCGAAGATGGGGATTGACGTCAACAAATCGAAAAAAGGAAGAGCTGGCGTGGAGTAATTGGGTCAATCAGAAACATGGACGTCTTATCTCGCTTGTTCAAAGCTAATCTGGAAATGTATGGCTGAAGATATCCTCCCGTTAGACACGGCACAAGCGACCATTCTGCGTCTGAGCACCTTGGTCACCATCCCTGACTTCCCAGCCCTCCCTCCCGACCGCGGTAGTAGCATAAAATACGTCCTTGGGATCCCATTTCTTCTTGATAGCGAGTAGCTTCGGGTAATGCTTTGCGCCATAAAAGTCGACCTGCCAGTTTGGTTCTTGGATATCAGCTTCGTTAAGGTAAACGCCCCCGCCTTCAGAAGCCGGGGCAATTTGTCGCCATGGCTCCATGATGTCGTAGGTGAGGTAATCGGATGCGTCGCCGAACTCGGCGGGTGTGGCATTCTCGGGCATGATGTTGGCGGTGATGAGGAAGGACTGTGTGTTCCGCCAGGCTTCGTTGACGGCGTTGTCGACGTTCAAGGGGTTGTTGGGCGTCATGTGGTAGCCACCAACTGTGTGGCCGCCCATGACTGTGTCTTTGATGGTGTTGTAGAAAGAGTTGTATTTGTCCTCTGTCTCCCAGAGACTCTTGGGGAAAAGACGAGTTGCTTGGCGGATGGTCGTCATGCCCAGTGCATCGTCACCCCAAGCCCCCTTGTTGGCAGAGTAAAAGTCTTCGTGGAAAGTGGTGTTGGGCGTGGCGGAGAGATTGAACGACTTGAGTTCTGCGAGGAAGTCTTTGGTAAGCGCGTCAAAGGACGCCAGGGTGTGGTTTGCCGCGAAGAAAGGCGTAATTTGGAAATCAAGTGTGGTGCCGTAGTTCCAGATCCAGAAGTACGAGTATGTACCTGCTTTGCTGAACTCAGGGAAGCGCTTCATGAATGCGTTGATGCCCTTCCAGAAGTTTTCCGTGTCGTTGATGGGTGCTTGGAATGAGAAGGCTGACTTGGTTACTTTGATCTTTGGGTGCGCTCTAGCAATCACGGATGTCACGACACCAAAGGTGCCTCCGCCGCCTCCGCGAAGCGCCCAGAAAAGATCGGAGTTGACGGTCTCTGAGGCGGTCACGAAACGTCCATCTGCTGTGACAAGTTCATAGGCAAGAACTTGGTCGGCAGCCATTCCGTAGATGGAAGCAAGAGGTGAGTGACCACCACCAGCGAGATAACCACCGCCCATCCCACAGTCTGCATATTCGTCAGTGTAATTTCCATGATAATCCAAGCTGGAGATTGACTCACCTCGCAGATACCGGAAAGGACGGTCACGTCGTGGTCGCGGGCGGCCTCTAGGGTCTCGAAACCCTGAACACCAGCGCCAGCGCCAGCTTTGAACGCAGGACCAGTGTACTCTGCAGACTCATAGTTCTCAATAAATCGGATATCTTTGAGGTTGTGCGTCCAGAGACTGAGAGCACCAGCACCTGATGATTTGCCAATGTAGTCTAACGAAAGCTCGATGTCAGTTCAAGTTGCGTATAAATTTTGATACAGTGGAAGCTTACCATGGCCGGTGTTTTTGACGGTAAGACGCAAGTTCATGTTGCGGGCAAAGTTGACACCAAGCTGTACTTGGGCAACGTTCTTAACATTGATTGAGTACGAGGCATAGCCACCCAACGTACATGTGCCATTAGGTTCGTCGGTTGGCATGCATGTGCGGCCTTGGAAAAGTGGCCACATCATCGAGGTGGGATCGCTTGTACTGTTAAATGTGTCAGAAAGCAAGAAGCTTCTCGGCTTTTGTTTCTACTTACTGCAGATCGGCCGTCATAAACCTTGTGGAGATGTCTTGACATTTGGCCTCGTCATAGTCGTCCCATGCAGAGTTCTTGTAGCACGGAGCAGCAACGGGTGTGGTTTTGATGAGAGCTTCCCCCAGCAAAAAGTCGAGGATGGACCATACAAACTCTTTCGGATAGTTTGAATCGCCAGGGAAAGCTTTATATTCGCCTTGACCAATTACCCGTTTTGTAACTTCTGCAGTACTATTGCTGTCGCCAAAACCGAATAGCTCAAGGATGTCAGCCTCATCTACTTGGCTATCAGCAGTCTTCAACGCATCGTCCGTCAGCTGGACTGCTTCTTGGGGAAAGAGAGCTGCGCTGGCGGGCGAGTCGGTCGAGACCGTAGCAGCGGCAGGTGCAATAGAGACCGAAGGATCAGCTACATCTCGTACAGAGACAGGAGTGCTAAAGACACTAATTGCATTGGCAATAAGAAAGAGCGCGCGCGCAGACATAGCGAAAGGAATACACCTCAAAGGATGGTGAAAGAATGGCGTGGATGCAAAGGTTCGTAACGGAGCTGCACCTTCTCATAAATGAATACAATCCCAGGTGGCGCAAGCTCAGAGGAATCGTTCGACAACCGAGCATAGAACCACAAAGCCAAAATCAAGGAGGAAAACATCGGAGGCATAGTTGCGCTCAACGCATGTTGCAGGTCGATATACCTACATTACTCGCATGCACATTCGCCGCCTATCACGTGTTTTCCATTATCCCAACAATTCCTTCGTTCGTCGGCTACTACCACGATTAGATGAAGGGTTATATCCGCGGAGCCCTCTAGCGCCTAGACGCGATCCTGCGAGCCTGCGCTCGCGGTATTATCGGCTGCTTGGCCCCTGCATAACGCTACGATCCATGCATCAGGATCTAGACACAAGCGAAGGGGCGCCATGGGAAGTTCCTCTTGGATCCAAGCCCCGCTTCAGACTTTTGTAGGATTCTGCGGCTCCGTACAACGCAGGACGTTTCCAGGCAAGGATCGGCAACGGGGCGGCTTTGCCACCCGTTTTTACATATCCTGGAGAAAGGCGGGACGGGACGCGGATTGTGAACGCCTTCGACCACAGATCACCGCCTGAGTCACCTTGTTTGCACCGCAGGCACACGAAAAAAAAAAAGGTAGAAGGTAAGCCGGCAATCCAGTCGTAATGTATGCAAAAGACATGGAGGAAACGGCAAATAGTTTCCAGTAATTTGGCCAAAGTTATGCAGCATCCCGAGACGAGGCTATAGGATGCGCGCCGCGGAAGAAAGGAATATTCCAAGCAAACCTCAAGTTCGCTTCCACTTCGCTGGTTACCTGTCAAACCTTTTCGTGGACCGGCCGGCCAATTCTGCAAGCTCTGTAGCAAATTTCCCACAGTTCCGAGGCAGGATTGTGGCGTGGACAGAGGTGCAAGATGAACATCCTACATATCCTCCTACAAGAAAAAATATCATGCACTCTTCTGAGGCACCGTTCCTTATATCCCCTAATGCTGTGCATCCTCTGTCTAGATCTAAGCAGCTATGGTGAGCAAAGGCTTACAGCCGGTGAACTTGTTCCTGGCAATCTTTCCCAGCGTCTGCTGCTTTGGAATCGTGTCCCTACGCGTTTTTATCCGACTGAAGAGAGGTAATTTGACTACCGGTAAGTCTTGCAATACGCCTTCCTGGGCGCGAAGACTCTTTTACTGACTTCGATATCGTAAAGGATACTTTGTTGATCGTTGCAACGGTAAAGACTCTTAGCTCTTCCCATATCTGGTGGGACTTTCTGGCTAATTGCCATCCCAACTCAGTTTCTAAACCTAGTTCTCTCATTTACTACCTGTGGCTGTTACTAAGCCCCTTCTTGCGCGAAGTCGCTGAGGTCGCCGGGCGGCAATGTGGACTAATCCAATTCATTAGACATATTGAGCTCGTACTATGACTACCATTCCAGCGACATACCAGAAGGCGCAGTCAAAACCATCGCAATGATGAAGTGCGTACTATAACCTTTGTCTCTGGTCCACTTCAACAAAAAATGTAGGGTAATTGCGTGCAGGAAGAATTAAAGGATTAAACTGAGGTTGTATTGTGTGAGGCTACAAACAGTATATGTAGGTGGGTGACAGCAAACAGTGCTAGTCCCAGATAGGCATAGCTCGCTAAGGTGAGTAGCAGCTAGGAGATGAAGAGCAGGAGCAGTAGAGACCCCAAACCGTGACAGAAAATCAGCGCTGACAACTCTTTGACAGTGGAATTACGCGAACTCGGTCATCTACAACCCCATCTTCGCACTTGTCAAATACGTAGCCCTACTCATCGCTAGCCCAGCCCTACCTTTATGCTATTACTAATCACCTTAGGTTAGTATAGGGTTAGGCTAGGGCTGCTGCCAAGATGATCCAACCCCAACCCAACCTAGACCCATTTGCCAGTCTAAAAATAGCTATATATTTAGATAGCTGCTTATTATAATAAAATTATATATATAGGAGTCGTAATAAATAACTATAATAATATAAAAGCTCTACATAAGCGACTTTTTTAGAGCAGAATAAGATAATCTAACTTTCACGAGGCCTAACCCCGACTCTAGTCTTTGCAGCCCATAACCCAACCCCAACCTAGCCCGCGGTTGCCCTAACCCATTTGCCAGCCTAGTGGCGTTGTACAGCCTCATTCTTAAGATTGAGCAGATGGTGTTCGGCGTGCGCGCTGTGCACGGGCACGTTATCACGTTTCTCAACACGTCGCCTCCAACTGTCGGAAATCCATCGTTGACGCACCCGCCTGCTAGCAAACATTAGGCGTCGTAGTGCCACTTCCCATAATCCGCTAGCGTACACTGTATTACTAGATGCCTATAGATCTCCCGATAACTAAGTGTCCCTACATTCAATTATAGTTAAGCATGAAAGTATTACGGATCTTCACGCTTATAGTTGTCAACCTAGCAGTATAGAAATATACAAAGAAGCTCTTTAACTATTCTAGTAGTATTATATTCTTCCTTAACATCTATATCAAATTTGGGGACTTAATTACTCCATTAGAGGCAGATACTATGCGATTTCTCGCAAGACATACATTCATCCCTGTACCAAAAGTATACTATGCCTATACACAACTGCGGCAGAACCTATGTCCTTATAGAAAGAATCTATGGCGAGACTGAAAAGCAGGTGGCGTTTGCTATCGGATACGTCAAAGTCATTGATTTTCAACCAGCTTAAACAGATGGTACAAGAACTTCGATCTGTACCTGGTTAGACCGATAGAGTTTTGTTACACGGGGGGGTATGCTATACTTCTCTGGACCTGATCCGGGTTAGGGCAGGCGAGCTATGGGTATAGCTACGTGCGGTTTGTCTGGCGACTAAGTGGGATAGTAGGTATTCGGGGTAATAACAATCCAATTCTATAAATAATAGAATAACTAACTTATAATCTAGGTAAGAGATAAAACTATAAGAATTAACTATAATAAGAGAAATAATAAAATCTTTCTATCTTTATATTCTTATTGCCTTATCTATTGCTATCCTATCTATCCTTTAGATACATCCTTCTATAGAATAGTTGTAATAGTAGTCTATCCCTTCGTTGCCTGCTATCCCTTTCTTGGCGGGATGGCACATCTTGGCGGGATGGCACATCACGTGACCTGCGGGGCCCCCGCTGATTACTATTCTTCGTTCGTACGACAGCTGGCCTTTAGCTTCGTCTTCCTTGCCTAAAGGATTTGACTTGTTATTACTTGTAACATTATCCTCCCTCTTAGGGCGATCGTCCTGATTCCCTAGGTTATTGTTTTCCCGTGCCGAGGAGGTAGGTCGCATATATAGTGGCGGCGTGCCCGCGCCAGTTTTATTGTTCCTAAGCCTTCCTAACTATGCTCAAGATCTCTTCGACTCGTCGTAATCGCGCGTAAACTTTAACTTCTAAATATCGCTCCCGTGCTAATTATATAAAAGAGGAGGGTCTTAAAATAACATTCTAGTGTAAGTGTTACGAGAAGAAGAATCTTTATTACTTTGTAGATACTAAGTCTAGTTGTTATACTAGTTGTATTTCTGTAAAGGCGGAATATAGTCTCTTCGTTTCCAAGGAAGAGTAGAAGAAGGTGCAGCGTAATAAGCGTGCGAAGAAGCTAGAAATTGCTCAGCTAGAGGCGCAGCGTGCTTAGCTAAATACGCAACTGTCGCAGTAGAGACTAGAGCTTCTAGAGATTAAGTCGCGAAAGTATTCTTATACTAATTATAACCTTACAATCCTAAATCTTTAGGAACACAGTTAAGAGGAGGTTAAAAAGAGTTCTGCCTCTAGTATAGACTTCCTTAATAAATTAACGCTACTTAAACTACTAACTAATTTAGACTAGTTATAGGCTAACGTCTTTAATCTTTCTTTTAATTACTCTTTCTTTTTTATAGAAATAGTCCTAGTTCCT
>JARBXR010000183.1:0-42514 GCA_029100535.1 Stemphylium beticola | reverse complement strand
GTGTTTTGTGCGGGTGGCGTGTTTTGGTGAGGTGTTCGGAAACCCTATGTGTTCGGAAACTATATGCGCTAGCTTAGTGAATATTCTAGTAAGGAATTAATTCTAGTCTCTAGGCTCGTAGCTTTAGTGCCTATCTCTTTGCTTTATAAATTAGGTAGTTAGCTGCCTTATAAATCTTTAATAATAGGGTACTATAGTAAGAGTCATCTACCCTATAAGCATCCTCTATTTGTTATTAACAGATAGGGCATCCGTATCAGCAGTGCTTCTAGAGAAGCTTCTAATAGGCTTCTTCCCTTCTTAGCTTGTAGATATAGCATCTATTCCTCTAGCAGAATAATATATACAAGCGTAAGTAAGGTATATCCTCTATATACCACTCGTCTTCCTTAGACTAGTTTCTATTCTTACTTACATCTTTCTATACTTAGTTCTTTCCTTTAGCCTCTTAGAGTTTCTTAGGTTTATAGAGATAATAGTTATCTACTAGGCATTTATCTACCTCTAGCTGCAGGTAGTAGCACTAGTCTTAGTCTATTCTACTATTCTCCTTATCCTTCTTATAGAATTCGCATTCTAGTTTATAGTTATACTAGTATAAGTCTTTATATTTCTTAGTATCTTCTACTTTACTAGCTTCTTAGTCCTTAACCTTAGCTATTAGTTCTTTAAAGTAGGGTTATTTATTAAATACTTACTATATTACTTTCTTAGCTCTTAGACTAGTAATAGCGATTTATCCTTTATAGCTATACTTATTAGCTAGGTGCGTATTCTATCTACACATCTAGTAGTGCTAGTCTTATAGTTATTACTATGCTATAATCGCAGAGACTTTTAAGTTAGTTAGTTAAACCTTATTCTATATTATTATTTCCTATGCTTCGACTGCTTAGAGGAGGAGCTTATAGTTAGTATTATCTAATAGCTAAGCCTTCTTGTATAGTTCTATGTCGCTAATATCGCTGTTAGTAAACTGCTCCCTAGGGTAGGGCGTGCCTTGTCTAATTATCCCGATCTTAATAGCTCCCTATTTTCCCTTTTAGTCATTCTGCGGGCAGTCTCTGCGGAAGTGTCCTTCTTTTCCATATTAGAGACATGCTTTGTTATTGTAGCGCTTCTGGCGCTCCTCCTTAGAGAGTCTGTCGTCGAACTTTCTTCTAGGTCTTCGTCCTTTAGTCTTGTCTTGCACCTCACTAGTTATGATGGCGTCTCTATTATTGTTATATCTGCTACGCTGTCTCTTTGTGTTAGCTATATTAGTTTAGAAGTATTTCTTCTAGTTATTTTATTCCTAAAGTTAGTTATTAATTTGTGTAGCTAGCTTAACTAGAGTGTGTAGTATTTCTAGCTTATTATAGTGTATAAGACTGTCTTTAATATTTTCTTTTAGGCCTATTTTAAAAACTGTTTAAAGTACTATATTATTTTAGTTAATTTATATCTATAGTTACTTAAACTCTATTATATATATAGATACTAATAAGATTTACTTTAGGCGAGTAATTCTTTTTTTAGCTTAGTTTTTAGCGTCTACCTCTCTAAAGATGCGTTCTATTTCTTATTTAATTTCTGTCTAACTTATAAATAAGGCTTTAATTTCTACTTTTATTCCTCTATAAATTACGTTAAGTAAGTAGTTATCTATATAGGGTTATATCTAGTTAGAAGCTTTATCTTTTAGGTAAGTGCTTACTATAAGAATCTTCTTCTAGTTATTAGGTATTTTATTATACTTATAGTATAGGTTAGTATAAGTAAGAAATATTTATAGTTTCTCTCTATCTCTACTATATTTTTTAGGTAGTGCTATCTTAGGTTTTCTTAGAGTAATAGGTTGTTTATTAGATATAGCTATTAGCTAGCTTAAAAGCTAATTAATTATATCTATTATTAAAGCTATTTATTATACTTAAATATAGGCCTATTGCCTAAGGTTCCTAAGTTCCCTAATATTAGGGTTCTTGTCCTCGTTGTCGGACCCTTGATCTTCGAGCATTTCATCGTCGGCTGGAGGGGTGTTCCCGTTTGGGCCTGGCACCACGGCTGGCGTAGCCGGTGCTTGTCCTCCATTGGTTGTTGACATGATGACTTCTTCTGATCTTCTTGAGGCGTCCTGTTGGTGAATACCTTCCACAAAGTCCGTGGGTGGTCAAAGTGTTACACGGGGGGTTGCTATACTTCTCTGAACCTGGTCCGGGTTAGGGCAGGCGAGCTATGCGAATAGCTACGTGTGGTTTTGTCTGGCGACTAAGTAGAATAGTAGGTATTCAGGGTAATAACAATCTAATTCTATAAACTATAGAATAACTAAGTAATAATTTAGATAAGAGATAAACTTATAAGAGTTAACTATAATAAGAGAAATAATAAAACCTTTCTATTCTTATATCCTTATTGCCTTGTCCGCTTACTATTACTAATATTATAATATTATCCTTGCCGTGCCTGATGTCTCTAATAGCTGCCATTACTCAGATACTGCCATCACATACTAGCGCCTGATGGTTGGTCTTGGCGTGATGTCAATCACGTGATCCGCGCGCCCCGCGCTGATCATTATCCTTCGTCTCGTGCGACTGTTGGCTGCCAACATCGCATCCTTCGTTCAGGAGAGACCTTTGCTTGTTATCTGTAACAGCTCTATTATATAGTTAGTAGCAGCTTTAGTTTATTTAAATCTCTAGATGTTTTATTCTATAATTACTAACTCTTTAAATAGTAAGAAATTCTATTAGAGTTTAGTCATAAAGGCATTCTAGTCTTTAACTAGGCTAGTGTTACTAGCGTCTATAATAGAGTTGTCTATATAATTGTAGATAATTAGATTAGCTTACTTTTTAGTATTACTATAGAAGAAAATAGTAGCTTAAACAACTCTATTATAGTTTTTAATCCTATCTTCTTTAAGATAGAAATACTAATTAACTTAGAGTAGCTAAGTTTTAAGCTTATTATAGTTACTATAGTATAAATTAGACTTATTACTATGTATAGTATTTTCTCTAGTATAGAAAGTATGTAGAGTGTCTATAGCTATATCGCTTATATTAAAAGTATTTAAAGCGTGAAGGTTATCCTTAGATAACTTATAGTTAGTTCTTAGGTATAAATAGAGTTATAATAGTGTCACGGGGTCGGCAGGCAAGGAAGATGTGTGCACGTGATCGGTATATTCACTACGTATCGCTGACCGGGCAGGATCAGGTTAAGACAAGGACGTAGCTCAAGGAGCGTACGACGGGGCGCGTTCGCGCAGGTGTTACAAACAACAGTAGGTCGAATCCTTCGGTCAAGGGAAGCGATGCTGGAGGCCAGTTGTCGCACGAGACGCAGGATAATGATCAGCGAGGGGCACGCAGATTACGTGATGTGCTATCCCGCTAAGGCTTACTATCTAGAATAGTAGAGGATCTTAGAAAAGCAAAATATTCTAACTATCTCTAAGTATTAGGATAAATAAGATAGTAATAAATATAGTAATAAGAATATAAGAATAGAAAGGTTTTATTATTTCTCTTATTATAGTTAACTCTTATAATTTTATCTTTTACTTAGATTATAAGCTAGTTATTCTATTATTTATAGAATTAGATTATTATTACCCTAAATACCTACTATCCCACTTAGTTACCAGACAAACCGCACGTAGCTATACACATAGCTCGCCTGCCCTCACCCAGACCAGGTATAGAGAAGTATAGCGCACCCCCGTGTAACACTTTAACCACCCACGGACTTTGTGGAAGGTATTCACCAACAGGACGCCTAAAAAAGGATTAGAAGGAGTCATCATGTCAGCAGCAACTAATAGAGGACAGGCACTAGCTACGCTAGCCGCAGTGCTAGGCCTAAATAGGAACACCCCTCTAGCTAACGATAAAATACTTAAAGATTAAGGGTCTAATAATAAAGAGGAGAACTCTAATATTAGAGAATTTAAGAGTCTTAGGCAATAGGCTTATATATAGATATAATAAATAGCCTTAATAATAGATATAATTAATTAGCTTTTAAGCTAGCTAATAACTACTACTAATAAATAACCTATTACTATAAGAAAACCTAAAATAGCGCCTTCTAAGAAATATAGTAGAGACTAAGAGAAATTATAAATATTTCTTACCTATACTAACCTATACTATAAGTATAATAAATACCTAATAACTAAGAGAAGATTCTTATAGTAAGTATATATTTAAAGGATAAAGATTCTAATTAGATATAACTCTATATAGATAATTACTTACTTAATATAATCTATAAAGCAATAAAGGTAGAGACTAAAGTCTTATTTATAAGTTAGATAAAATTTAAATAAAAAAAAGAATATATTTTTAGAGATATAGATACTAAGAACTAAACTAAAAAGAGAATTACTTACTTAAAGTAAATTTTTTTTAGTGTCTATATATATAGTAGACGTTAAAGAACTATAAGTATAGATTAACTAGAATAACACAGCACTTTAAATAATTTTTAGAGTAGGCCTAAAAGAAAATATTAAAGATAGTCTTATATACTATAATAAGCTAGAAATACTATACGCTCTAGTTAAGCTAGCTATACGCATTAATAACTAACTTTAGAAATAGAATCACTAAAAAAGATACTTCTAAACTAATATAGCTAACATAAAGAGACAGCGTAGTAGATACAATGATAATAGAGACGCTATTATGACTAGCAAGGTATAAGACAAGACTAAAGGACGTAAACCCGGAAGGAAGTTCGACGACGGACTCTTCAAGGAAGAGCGCCAGAAGCGCTACGACAATAAAACATGTCTCCAATGCGGGAAGGAAGGACACTTCCGCAGAGACTGCCCGCAGAACGACTAACAGGGAAAACAGGGAGCTGTTAAGATCGGGATAATTAGACAAGGCACGCCCTACCCTAGAGAGCAGTTTATAGACAACGACATTAGCGATATAGAACTATGCGAGGAGGCTTAGCTATTAGATAACGCTAACTATAAGCTCCTCCTCTAAGTAGTTAAAGTATAGCAAATAATAATATAAGATAAGGTTCAACTAACTAACTTAAAAGTACCTGCGATTATTATACAATAGCAGCTATATAACTACTAATATTAGGTGTGCAGATAGAATACGCACCTAGCTAATTAATATAGCTATAAAGGATAAATCGCTATTACTAGCCTAGAAGCTAAGGAAGTAATATAGTAAGCCTTTAATAAATAACCCTACTTTAAAGAACTAATAGCTAACGTTAAGAACTAAGAAGCTAGTAAAGTAGGAGGTACTAAAATATATAAAGACTTATACTAGTATAACTGTAAACTAGAATACAAATTCTATAAGAAGGATAAGAAGAATAGTAGAATAGACTAAGAATAATTCTACTACCTATAGCTAGAGGTAGATAAATATCTAGCAGATAAATATTATCTCTATAAACTTAAGAAACTCTAAGAGACTAAAGAAAAAAACTAAGCCTAGAAAGATATAAGTAAGGATAGAAACTAGTCTAAAGAAGATGAGTAGTATGCGGAGGACATACTTTACTTACGCTTATATATATTATTCTGCTAGAGGAATAGATACTATCTCTATAAGCTAGAAAAGAAAGAGGCCTATTAGAAGCTTTTATCGAAGCACTGCTAATATAGATACCTTTTCTATTAATAATAAATAGAAGATACCTAGAGGGTAGATAACCCTTATTATAGTACCCTATTATTAAAGATTTATAAGGTAGTAGACTACCTAATTTATAAAGTAAAGAAATAGGCACTAATGCTATAAATCTAGAGACTAGAATTAATTCTCTATTAGAATATTTACTAGAGCTTTTGCCACAATAATAGATGCATCATCCATTATGACGCCAAGTACGGCGCAGGCTACTTTCCTAAGAAAAGGAAAGGTAAGTAATTAAAAAACTAGAATGCTACTAGGGATAGGGTCACGCTAGTGTAGGTAGTCTTAAAACGACTCTTTATAATGTATAAGACACGAGTCTACAGGATCTTAGGTTAAGAACGGAAGTCTTAGTACACGGACACAAACTCACAGCGTTCGTCGATAGCGGAGCTGTATAGACAATCATCTCGTCACGAGTAGTGGAAAGATGTAATATACCCTACTAGGCTAAGAAACAGCCGGTGCAAGTGGTATTGGCCGACGATAGCCCTATAGAATATGGGGGCGGCATAATAAGACTAGAGACCTAACTAGTGTTACTAGATATAGCAGGGATTAGGGACTAGACAACTATTAATATTATAGATCTTAGAGAAGAAGACATATTAATTAGCTATAATTAGTTAATTAAGTACAACCTAGCTATTAATTAGCTATAGAAGACGATACTTAGCTAAGAACCTGCGCGTAGGGTTGCTAGAGTACGTAGAAGAGATACGCCCGACAGTCTAGAGCTCACCTAGAAAGGGAGGATTAGTAAGATCTCGCCTCGTGAGATAGGCAAAATCTACGAGAAGGACCCTCAGAAAGTAGGAGTCATGTGGGTACGGCAGGTCACGACTACGAAAGAAGGACTAGTACTACTACAAATACTAAAAGAGTATAATACAGATAAGTTTTAAAAACTATTTAAAGAAATAAAAGTAACTAAGTTAGTAGATTACTAAGAGTAGGACTATAAGATCTATATCTTAAAAGAGGCTAAGCTCGTCCTAGGACTAATATACCTAATCGCGCCTAAGTATAAGCTAAAGTTGCGCGAGTATCTTAGGAAAAACTTAAAGAAGAAATTTATCTGTAAGAATAGTAGCCCTATAGCTTCTCTAATATTATTTGTAAAGAAGGCTAATAGAAAGTAGTAGCTCTGCGTAGACTATAGAAAGGTAAATAGCGATATAATAAAGAACTGCTACCTCCTACTACTAATAATAGAGCTTATAGACTAACTCTAAGAAGCTAAGTTGTTTATAAAATTTAGCGTTTAAGAAGGATTTTACTATATTTAAATTACTAAAGGACACGAGTAGAAAACGGCCTTTAAAACGAAGTATAGACTGTACGAGTATAGATTTATGCTATTTAGATTAACGAATGCGCTAGCAACCTTTTAGGCATTTATTAAGAAGGCCCTCTATAAGTATCTAGACATCTTCGCGACAGCGTACTTAGACGATATACTAGTGTATTCTAAGAGATCGCTTAAAGAATACGTAGAATACGTAAAAAAGGTACTATAGAAGCTTAAAAACTATAAGCTATACCTATAACCTAAGAAATATTAATTCTATACGCAGAAATAGAATTTCTAAGGTTTATTATCTTAATAGAAGATATAAAAATAAATTTAAAGAATATCTAGACTATATAAGAATAGCTAATTCCTAAAATAGTTAAAGATATATAATTTTTTCTAGAATTTATAAATGTCTATAGAAAGTTTATTAGGAACTACTTCTAGAATATAACACTACTTATAGAGATTACAAAAAAAGAGATAATATTTAAAGAACTCTGCAGCAAGACGCTAGAAGCGTTCAAACAACTTAAGCAAGCGTTCTTAGAAGCACCTGTACTAGAAATATACGACCCTAGACGAAAGACGCGAGTCGAGACCGACGCGTCAGACTACGCACTCGGCGCTGTGTTGTCACAGCTGTGCGACGATGGGAAATAGAGACCAGTGTTCTACTATTCTAGGAAGTTCTCTAGAGCAGAACTTAACTACAATATTTATAATAAGGAACTACTTAGAGTGGTTAATACTTTTAAATAATAGAAAGTATACCTATTAGGACTTCTAGACTAGATTAAAGTATTTTTTAATTACTAGAATCTAATAAGCTTTATAATAACTAAGAAGCTTAATAGAAGAAAAGTCCGATAGGCTAAGATACTCTCTTAGTTCGACTTTAAGATTACTTACTAGGCTAGATCGCTTAATAGAGTAGTAGACGCTCTGAGCCGAAGATCTGATCTACGAGAAGAAGGTCATAAAGAACTATATAACGCGGTACTCAAAGAGATGCCCGACGGCAGTCTTAAGTACAACTAGCCGGAACTGGCTAGAATAGCCAAGGTGGCCGAGCAGGTAGAAACGTTACAACAGCAATGGCAGCAGAAAGCAGCCAACTGGCAGTTCGAGCCCGACGAAAACGGCTCCGATGAACTGTTGCAGGACGAGAAGGAGTACAAGAATATGATCCAGCAGGAACGGACATTTTAACCCCACACATAAGAAAGGACCTCATTAAGGAACTGCATAAGTCCCTAGAGTATAGATATGCAGGTGTGGAAGAAATAGTTATAAGACTGACAAAGGTGATCGCTATACCACGCTGTTACAAACAACAGTAGGTCGAATCCTTCGGTCAAGGGAAGCGATGCTGGAGGCCAGTTGTCGCACGAAACGAAGGATAATGATCAGCGAGGGGTACGCAGATCACGTGATGTGCTATCCCGCCAAGGCTTGCTATCTAGGATGGCAGAGTACCTTAGGATAGTAGGACACCCTAACTATCCCTAAGTATTAGGATAGACGGGATAGTAATAGATAAGGCAATAAGAATATAAGGATAGAAAGATTTTATTATTTCTCTTATTATAGTTAACTCTTATAAGTTTATCTCTTACTTAGATTATTACTTAGTTATTCTATCGTTTATAGAGTTGGATTGTTATTACCCGAATACCTACTATCCCACCTAGTCGCCAGACAAACCACACGTAGCTATACACATAGCTCGCCTGCCCTAATCCGGACCAGGTTCAGAGAAGTATAGCACACCCCCGTGTAACACACGCTTACGAGCGCAGGTGCAGAATATCCTAGGCAACTATTTAGCATATCATTAGAATAAGCCTAAGAGGCATAAGCCCTATAGCCTGCTACAACCCTTATAGCCGCTAGAACGACTATAGGCTAGCGTAATAATAGACTTTATTGTGAAGCTTCTAAAATTATTAGAACTAGAATTAGAAAGACTCTGCGACATAATTCTAGTAATCGTGTGTTAATTAACTAGGGGAGCAAAGTTGGTGCCTACTAAAGAAACTATTATAGTAGATAAATACGCGTATAAGGTCTCTAAAGCACTAGTATTAGAGTATAAGATACCTAAAGAGTTTATTACTAATAGCAATAAACTATTTACGTCTAAGTATTAGAATATATTCCTAGTAAAATTAGGTGTAAAGAAGAAGCTATTGACTAGCTTTTACTCTAAGATAGATAGATAGAATAAATAAACTAGACACTAGAATAGTATCTAAGAATATACGCTAATAAATTATAAGATAACTAAGTTAAACTCTTACTAATAGTATAATCAGCCTATAATAGCATAAGATTAGCGACTATAAAGTACTCACCGCATTACGTAAACTATAGATATAAGCTAGCCGCTTATTAAGATCTAAAAGATATAGAAAGTATTATAGTAGGCGTAGATAATAAAGCCCGCCTTATGCGAGAACTCTAAAATAAACTAAGTAAGAATATAGCTTAGAGGAACTTTATAATATTCTAGAGCGTAAATAAGTAAAGAATTAAAAGACTAACTTTTAAGAAGGGGGATAAAACTCTCTTATTAAGATAGAATTTAAAAGTTAAGAGGCTATATAGAAAATTAGATAACCTCTAAATAGAATTATTTAAAGTTCTAGAGGTAATAGGCCTAGTAAACTATAGACTCTAGTTACTACTAAGTATACACATCTACCCTATCTTCTATAAGAAACTACTAGAACTAGTACCCTAAAATACTAAGCTAGTAATAGATATAGAGCTTAAAGATAATAAGTATAAAGTTAAAAAAGTTAAAGACCTATAGAAGTTTAGAGGTTAGTAGAAGTACTTAGTTAAGTAGAAAAGATAGCCTAAGAGCTATAATACTTAGGAACCTAAAAGAAACCTAATAAATTATAAGTTACTAGTATAGGAGTATTACTAGAAGTTTCTAAAGAAACCAGGACTATTTCTATAAAAAGGAAAAAGTAATTAAAAGAAAGATTAAAGACGTTAGCCTATAACTAGCTTAGATTAGTTAGTAGTTTAAGTAGTATTAATTTATTAAGAAAGCCTATACCTAAAATAGAACTCTTATTAGCCTCCTCTTTAGCGCGTTATTAGAGATTTAGGATAATAAAGTTATAACTAGTATAGAATTACTTTTGTGCCTCTACCTCTAAGAGCTCCTAATAAAGATAAGTAATAGCTTCTTTAGCGTAAGTAAGCTTTAGCTTCTTCTTATACTTATCCTACTAAATTTTCTCTTACTCTTCTTTAGAAATAAAGAGACTATATTCTACCTTTATAGAAATATAATTAGTATAATAACTAGACTAAGTATCTATAAAGTAATAAAGATTCTTCTTTTTATAATACTTATACTAGAATATTATTTTAAGACTCTTCTCTTTTATATAATTAGTATAGGAGCGCCGTTTAGAAGTTAAAGTTTACGCGCGATTATAACAAGTTAAAGAGATCTTAGGTATAGTTAGGAAGGCTTAGGAATAATAAAACTAGCGCGGGCACGCCGCCGCTATATATGCGACCTACCTCCTTAACACAGAAGAATAATAACTTAGAGTATTAGGACAATCACCTAAAGAGGGAGGATAATATTACAAACAATAGTAGGTTAAATCCTTTAGTTAAGAGAAGCGATGCTAGAGGCTAGTTGTCGCACGAGACGAAAGATAATAATTAGTAAGGGGCACGCAGATTACGTAATATACTATCCCGCTAAGGCTTACTATCTAAGATAGCAGAGGACTTTAGAATAGCAGGATATCCTAACTATCCCTAAGTATTAGGATTAATAGGATAGTAATAGATATAGTAATAAGAATATAAAGATAGAAAGGTTTAATTATTTCTCTTATTATAGTTAACTCTTATAGTTTTATCTCTTATCTAGATTATAAGCTAGTTATTCTATCGTTTATAGAAGTAGATTGTTATTACCCGAATACCTACTTTCCCACCTAGTTGCCAGACAAACCACACGTAGCTGTACACATAGCTCTCCTGCCCTAACCCGGACCAGGTATAGAGAAGTATAGCGCACCCCCGTGTAACAGCAGGAAGTTCAGTGATCGCGCAGCTGCTCGCTTAGCAGCTTGACGCGCTCTCATCGGCTATCTGGGCCAGCGCCGTGACAAATAGACAATATATACTAATACAATATAGAGATTAAAACATTGTATAGGTAAATTAGTATAGTTAGTAGATTAATATAATAACTTAAGAGTTAAGAATTAAATATAAATCCTTAGATTTTAGAGTTAAATATAATAGTCTATAAAGGCTTATTATCTACTACTATATACTTAATAAGAGTTATACTTATTGTGATGGGCTACGCCCTAAAAAGAGTACGCTACGCCCTAAGAGTGGGCTACGCTGAGGCCTAAGAGTCAAGAGACCTTAGATGACGATGATAAGTACTGACTACACCAAGACAACACCTATGCTTTGTTGTCTTGTGCCAGCCTTTTGGCTAAATGGGCGTACTGTGTAGTCGTACGCTGGGCTGTCACCCGCCCATTACACTTATTAATAAGCGTATAAGTGCTTGTAGATAAGTAATACTTTATAATAATAATTATTAGCTATTAATTAGTGCTTATTAATAAGCGTCTTACCTACGCCTTAGCTTTAGCAGCTTATTAACGAGTAGTCACGTGATTGCGGCGCGGTTGCTGTGCCGCAATCCTTCGACTGCGCCGTATGATCCTTCAAAGTGCTGACGCTGACCCCGGGTGTCCCCTGGCTTAGATCGTAACAAGAGGCTATTAGTCTTACGCCTCTAATACTAATATACTTATTTAAATTCCTAAATATACTAAAATCTTAATTAGGCGTCTTAATAGTAAATACCTTCTATAAATTCTATAGGTAGTTAAAGTGTTATATAGGGTTTAGCAATACTTCTCTTATCCTAGTCCGTGTTAGAGTAGGTAAGGTATAGTAGTCTGCTGTAGACTGTAGAGTTGTCTAGCGACTTAGTAGGATAGTAGATATTTAAGTTTATAATAACTCAATTCTATAAGTAATAGAATAACTAATTAGTAATCTAAGTAAGAGATATAACTATAAGGAAGTTATCTATAATTAGAGAAATAATAAAACCTTTCTATCCTTATATTTTTATTACTATCTATCCTAGTATTATGCCTAGGTTCTAGTGACACTAACTCTATCTTATTTCTGTGAGGCCGTGTCCTTATATATTAGGGGTGGCATCACTAATGCCTTAGTCTTAGCGTGATGCTAGTTACGTGATCTGCGCGCCCTGCGCCGATCATTAACCTTCGGCTTGTGCGACTGCTGGTGCCAACATCGTATCCTTTGACGAGAAGGGGTTCTTTGCTTGTTATCTGTAACAACTATACGGTCATAGAATATTTAGTAAATAACAATTTAATTCTATAAATAATAAAATAACTAGTTAATAATCTAGATAGGAGATATAACTATAAGAAGAGTTAACTATAATGAGAGAAAATAATAAAACCTTTTTATCCTTATATCCTTGTTACTATATCTATTACTATCTTATCTATTCTATTCCTTAGAGATAGTTAGAATATCCTACTATTCTAAGGTTCTCTATTATTCTAGATAATAAGCCTTAGCGGGATAGTATATTACGTAATCTGCGTGCCCCTTACTAATTATTATCCTTTATCTCGTGCGACAACTAGCCTCCAGCATCGCTTTCCCTGACCGAAGGATTCGACCTGCTGTTGTTTGTAACATTAAGACGACCCAACCCCAACCCAACCTAGACCCATTTGCCAGTCTAAAGCTGGAGGCCAGTTATCGCACGGGACAAAGGATAATAATCAGCGTGGGGCATACAGGTCACGTGATGTGCTATCCCCCTAAGATGTGCTATCCCGCCAAGAAAGGGATGGCAGGCAACGAAGGGATAGGCCGCTATTATAACTATCCTTTGGAAGGATGCAACTAAGGGATAGAAGAGATAGTAATAGATATAGTAACAAGGATATAAAGATAGAAAGGTTTTATTAATTCTCTTATTATAGTTAACTCTTCTTATAGTTATATATCTTATGTAGATTATTAACTAGTTATTCTATTATTTAGAGAATTGAATTGTTATTACATGAATACCTACTATCCCGCTTAGTCGCCAGACAACTCCACGATACTACGCCTACCATAATCCGCCTGCCTTAGTACGGACCAGGACGGGAGAAGTATCGCCGAACCCCGTATAACACTGCGTCTACAGTGTAACTGTGACGAGTATATATGTTATCCTACGCCCAGTATTCCTATTCGGAACACTGTACCTTTTTGGTGGTGCTTAGTCAAGTGGCGTAGGGCTTAATCGTGACAAAGTGTTCTAAATATAGCCTTAGTGCGTAAGTTCGAGCCCTGCTGTGCTTATAGCCCTTAGGTTAGCTAGGCCAATTTGCGCGTTATGCACCGTGTGTGTGTATGCGCAGATTGAAGCATGAGGCTAGCCTCTTTAGGCGCCATGCTGTTGCCGCTGGGAGGTCTAGCGTGTGTATCGTCGCACAACGTCTTGTTGCCGTGGCGATAGAGCGGTGCGTGCGACGCATGACGTGCCTCTGCGGAGGACGTTGGTGGAACCTGCTGCGGTAGGATTCTCTACGTTGCACGTGTGCCTGTAGCGTTTGTCACGAGCTCGCCAAAGAGTCTTGGCACGTACAGAGCTGCGCTCTACCTCACCTACGCGTAGTCCTCGGAACGAAGCCTAGGAAAGGGGGAGATAATGTGACGAGTATATATGCTATCCTACGCCCAGTATTCCTATTCGGAACACTGTACCTTTTTGGTAGTGCTTGGTCAAGTGGCGTAGGGCTTGATCGTGACAGTAACACTGCCAACACTTATGAATTAGGCACACCCCCGGAGTAAATGGCCTGTTCCGATCGGCTACCGCACAGACTAAGTTCGTTCAGAAAGTTATAAATTTCTTTAGAAGCGCACTAACAGCCGAAAAAGCCTGTTTACGGGGGGCCTTATAACACCGGCTGCAATATGTTGACTGGTTAGCTATTTAAAAAAAGTGGGCTGGACCCTTACTAGCACATTAACCTAAGTTGATGTTGCTGCCTGCAAGGATGAAGCGAGATATAGGATTCCTGTGTGATTAAGGCACAGCTGCATAGCTCTGTTCCTGCATTACACTCTCATTTCCTCGTAATGGTGTACGTAAATTGCTGCAGGCATAAGGCATGCCATCGGCGAGGCCGGTGTAGAGATAATGAATTCCTGTTTGGATAAGGCACGGCTGCATGGCTCTCTTCTGTAGATAGGTTAGCGCTGACTGTGGAACGCTAAACAGACGGTTCAAAAAGTCAGCTACTAAGAAAGGCAGGCTAGATCCTTACTAGCAAGCTGGCCTAAGTTGGTGTTGCTGCCTGTAAGAGTGGAGCCGAAATTGCTAGTGTAAGGGGTGCGAAGTATGGGAACAGGCGGCTATACTTCCCCTACGAACTATAGATTGTTATGCAACATTTATTCTAACGGGCGCCAAGTGGATTGTGAAAAATGATACAGTGTTGTGAACTGGTATGTATCTACAATCTCTGAAGTGATAAGATGTAAGATCACATGACAACCAGGACAAGGAACTTTTGATACACAATCAAGCCACCGCTATTTACCACTCTGCATAGACTACTCCTTCGTCCTCTAATCTCACTATATCCGTACCCACAACTAGAGAATCATTGATTTCTACGAAAAAAAATCAGTTGTCAAGAATGAGCCGTTCAGACGCAGAAGAAATGGTCTACTCGAATTCAGACATTCGGGTCGAAGTGTACGTGTTCTATTTTGCTCACACTGCTCACCATTACCCAATGCCTATTTCGCAGCAGCCAGAAAACTATCATTGGACTATGCGAGATCGGCGATTCATTGTCTATCAGCTAATTCCATACTTCTGCAGTCTCAAGGACGCCGTCCAGGGACGCATGATTCAACACCCATCGCGCTTCTTCGCTCTCGAGATCACGCTCGGCCTCGTCAAGGGCGCCGAATTCTTTTGTCACAAGCCGCCGCTGCATTTCCACGTGCAGGAAGAGTACATTGAGCCGATCCAGGGCAAAATGGGCCTAGAACTTGACGGCAAGGAGCACATACTGTCGGCGAGCGACGGGCCCATGAGCATCAAGCCTTATGTAGACCATCGGTCATATCCGCTGTCGCTGGTGCACCAAAACGATGGCGAGACTGTGGTGAAGTTCTTACTCTTGGGCCAGAAGACTGAAAGCGTCTTCGAGCTCAATCCCGTCTTCTTCGAGAACTGGTATAAGTACCAGGACGATGTGGTGGTGAACGGCGCAAAGATCTCCCTGATACAGCTTTTTAGTGTAAGCCGCCTTTTCTCTCCGCATTTCCATCAACTTGACCAAGGAGTCTATGCTCACTAACAGACATGCAGACATTTGATGCCGGTGGTACTTATGTATCGTTTCCATGGTGGGTGCCTTTCGGTCAGACGATCTCGCAGACACTAGGCGTTGTAGTGGGAAGATGGATCGGCGGAATGCTCGGGTATCAGCCATTCCATCGCAAGTGGACTACAGACTGGGATCTGGCCCGCCAGAAGATGGAAAAATCCTTGTTTCAGAGACGTTTTGCAGACAAAACGGAATCTAACTGAGTAGACTGACTTAGCTGAAAAATGAGTATTCACTTGATTTAAAACCATTCAATACTTCTGATGCTCGGCCTCATCGTGACACGCATACAGATATGACAAGTGATGGCATTGATGGTATAACATTGCTGCATTGGCATGAAATATGAAAAGGAAATTGATTAGATAACTGTACGCAAGGTCTGGAATCAATGTTGACTTAGAGGGATCGTTGCCCCTATCACGCAAGCACACTGACCTCAAGAGCTAATATCCTTCAGAATCGTGTCTACCTCTGCAAATGAGAATTCTGACATGGTTTCCTTCCAGAGCTGGTCCCCAATTTCTTGTCCCTCGGACGAATAGATAAGCGGAGCCATGCTGCAGGATGTTAGCGAACGAATGTGCAGAAGGAGCGATTGGAACACCGAGAATCTTTTTCAAGAGGACTTACGGAACCATTTTCTGGTACGAGAAGAATTCTCCATGGGTTTCTTTGCCATGCTTCACAGCGGCATCCACAACAGTTCGCGAGCCGACAGAAGATGAATAGTAGATGCGTCGTAGGACCGACTTTCCAATAGCAGCGATGAAGCTTTTCTCGTGCTCGTTGCCAAATCCAGTATCGTGCAGCCCTGCAGGGGAGGCTGAATTGATGACGGCAACGGTCGTAGGCACCAGCTTCGCGAGCCTGGCCAGGAAGAGTTGGACGAGCAACTTCGAGACCATCATCCGGTCGAGCAGATTGATGTTGCCTGGCTTGTCAAGAGCAGAGAGCAAGGGTCGCTCATTCCTCTCCTTGAAACTTGTCCAAGCAGACACTTCGGAAGACACAAGGGTGATTCGGGCTGGCTGGCTGTCGTTCTTGGCCTTGCAGATAGGGAGAAGCAAGATATCCAGTAGGGCGGTAGATAAGTCGTTGACCTGGATCATCTCATCGTGCTTTGTGTGTTCGTTGAAGGTGCGACTTGCCGGGAAGATGCCGACGCTAAGAATGACTATGTCGAGATGTTCCAGGCTCTTGGTACGTTCGGCGAACGAGACGACCGAACTGTAGTCAGAAAAGTCAACGAGCCAGACCTCGATAGCGTTGGCATCAAGTGTGCGTCCTTGGGACAGCTTAGCCAGAGCGGCGTTGCCCTTTTCTTCGCTACGGACTGCGGGGATGAGCTTGCTGAGTCCGAGATCTAGAAGCTGACGACTAGACTCAAAACCAACACCCGAATTGGTGCTGGTAACAATGGCCGTCTTGCCTCGGAGATCGAAATCGCGAACCTCGGTGGGCGTGACGGTCAGTTGATTGTAGAAGAAACGCGGTAGGCTTACCTGCTTCTTGGGTGTGACATCGAATTGATGGTTGGCAGACATATTCGTGGAGTGCTTGAGGATCCTAATAGAGAGAATCAGAAGAGACTTACATGCCCATGTGGACCTTGGAGAGGAAGGATGTATGGTACAAACAAAAGCGGGTATATCTAGGCACGGGAACAATAACAGGAACCAGCAGGAACACGGACTAACAGGCCGGACAAGTTTCTTTGGACAGTCAAGCGAATGCAGAGTACCTGGCTTACTGGGGTGTCGATAAAGACATGCTATGTTTTACACCCTGTCCTTGCTAAGGATGCCATTCCCCATTAAATCACATATGTGGGTGCTTATGTGGATGCTAGTGCCTGCATGTACATCTAGCCTAGCTGCCCCGGGCCTTGAATGAGAGCGGAAACAACGACCGCATCTTTATATGCGTAGAGATATCGTTGACCAGTCTTTTGGATTATCGCTTACCACTTGTTTGCTTTAACAAGAAGTTGCAATGCGGCTCCGTTACCATCTTGTCGGGCCGCTATTCGCGCGGTGCATTGTTGCTCACACTACGTCTATCGGCCTGAATGACCTGCGGACACGAACGACAACCACCGCAGACTTCACATCTTTCGGCCAGGGGATTGGTTTGTCCGAGTCTACAATCCAGACTTTAGGAGATCAGTTTGCCCAAGTCTCGAACCCTGTTGAAGCCCTGACGGTTGCCTGTCGGACTGCACGGCAATCTCTTGGAGAAACACAGGTAGAAGCGAAACCTATAGGCCAAACGGTCGTTGATGTAAACTGGTAGGATGGATGCCGTCGCTTACTACATAGTAGAGCCTCTAACGTTCAAAGGCCCGAAACATGCTACGCCTACCCGTCTTGCGTCATTCAGCCTAGAAATGCGACAGACGTGTCGACTTCGATACAAATTATGAATTTCTTCCAAGTCAAATTCTCCGTCAGAAGCGGCGGTCACTCTCCCAATCCGGGCTGGTCTAGTGTTGGGAGCGAGGGCATCTTGCTCGACCTCCAACGCCTGAATTCCGTTACCCTCTCCGGCAATGGCATGGCCGCCAGTCTCGGCCCTGGGGGGCGCTGGAGCAATGCAATGAAGGTGCTCAATGCCCAGGGCGTCTCAGTCCAGGGAGGACGGCTAGGACAAGTTGGTGTTGGAGGACTTCTTCTCGGCGGTTAGTAACTTTTACCAGCAATTTTGCAACATGTCTAACTGCATGCAGATGGTTACTTTTATACTTCAGGACTGTTTGGTCTTGCCACGGATAATGCAAAAAACTTCGAGGTGTGTATCAGCTGATCGAACACAATTTCTTCAAGACGTGGCTAATCTAAGACTCTTGGTAGGTTGTTTTATCAAACGGAACAATCATCAACGCTTCCTCTAATGAAAACGCCGACCTCTTTTGGACATTGAAGGGTGGAGGCCCCAACTTTGGCATTGTTACTCGGTTCGATCTATATACCATACCTGTAACTGTGACTGCAGTGTCGGTCGGAGGCTGCGGATCAACAATTGTATTGCTATCTGTTGTCGTGTTCTGATGTTCGTCTACAGGAGCTCCCAGCTCAGAGGTAAGTGCACTTGCCTACCGGGCAGTGCCTGCTACAATAGAATATCATGTGACTCTCAGTCACGTGGTTACAAGAGGAGATTCAAGCCAAACTGGCCACTGCAAATACCAAGGTCCCAGTCAACACCGTTGGAATTCTAGATCGGGCCATTGAATCTCAAGGCTCACTAGAGTTGGCCCGGGAGATAGACAGCACATGGGATAGATGCTTGAAGGAGAATGCATTTACGAGCCTGCAGGTGAAATGCTTGAATGCAGTTGAAGGGGAAAAGGGTATTGAGGGAGCTTGGGGTGCCTTGTGTGATCGTAAGGTTCCAGCTGACGTCGGAATAGTGGTTGACCTCTCCACAAGGTAATATCAACAAGCAATTCGACAGTTAAATCATAATTAAATATTGCAAAGGAGAGCCCAATTCTATGATAGGAACATAAGCAGGGCCGCGAGCGCTAATTAAGTCTTAGAATGGAAGTGCAGCCGATAATCGCACGTGTAGGCTAATCTATCCTTCTATCCCTTTGAGTCGTATATATTGAGTTTACTTAAAGTAATAACATTACTATACACGTACTATCTAGACTGTTTCTATGACCCTTTCCCTGTAAGACAGGATGACAGCCTGGTGTAAACTACATCGCATGCCAATTCGAGATTACCGCCGCCTTTTCCTCTTGTGTGGCGATCTTCATATCATGCGTTGCCTGCCGAAGTCTAATAAGATACAGCTCCGCCTGAAGGGAAGTAAGACGATCCTTGAACAATGCACGCTCGATGCCCTTCAAAGTATACCCAGGTAAGCCCCAAACAGCTAGGAACGCGTTAGAACCTCCCTTGAATGATTAATGGACTTGTCAAACTTACCAGCCATTGTGTGACAACCAAACCCCCAGAGACCTCTTCCCACGCCCTTTGGGAAGCCCAAAGGGCCTTCTACCTTAGCACCAAGATACGGGTGCTTCACGAGCCCAGCAAAAGCTTCGTACAGACCTAGCGCGAGCTCCTATCAAGAATTGTCAGCTGCAGCATCTTGCATTGACGGCGCCATCACCAACCTTCCCAGCGACTTCAAGCCCGCTGCCTAAGCCAAGGATTTCGTCACGTCGCCTTTGTACTTCGTTGGTAATGAAGTATGAGGGCATGTTGCGAAAGCCGTTGGCAACGTTGTAAAAGAATGCAACGGGCGCTTTGAACATTAATTCACCACCCAAGGCTTGCGTGGGATGGAGATTCACCTTTCAGACCCGTGATTGTCAAGTCTCCAGCATAATGAAGAGTCGCACTAGCCACTTGATGTGCACGCCCTCGTTCTGCCCCTTGCGTGGCTAGAAGAGCACGTATTTTAGCTGGTCCTCGCACATCAGGAGCTTTGTCAAGATTATCCTGCCAGTTCTCCGCATACGATTTGTATGCCATCCTCTTAGCTAGTCGAGCCAGCTGAAAAGAGCTCATCACGTTCTCTTCAATCTGCTTGTCTATTCCATCCCCATCTGAGCTGCTTGGCTTTGTTATTCCCTGAGTACTCTGTGACGTCCTTTTTTTCAGACGTTCGGAGAAATCTGTGGTATTCGTAGCGATAGTTGCGAAGAAGCCTGAGGCTGCAGCCACGGCACCGACAGTCGGTGTTTCCGCCCCTTCGTGGATATCTAAATTCGTCAGCCAGCGACTTTGCAACGTACATTCGAAACTTTACACCAGTGCCTGTGGCGTATTCTAACACAAATCAGCTTCAGAGAAATTGTGAATGGAACAGCAGGTGGAATGCTCACAGCCTTAGTTGCTTCGGATGAATCAATTTCTGTTCTGCAAGAACACAAGCAGCGAGTCCGCTGAGATGTACCCCGGAAGTTCTCTCCTGCCATACCGCAAGGCGCTCAGGGCAGATATGACACCTCATCTTATCCACTCCCAGCGCCTGCACAAAATTGCGCACAGTCTCAGCTGTTCCATCTTCTTCTGCGATGCGTGCCGCCATGTCTTTCACGGCTCTGTCGACTTCAGGTCTCAATGCAAATTTGATGCTTTCGGCCAGTGTTTCAGGTGTCGTCTTTTTGAAGGGAACAGGCTTTGGTCCAGCACCGGCTGTGGCTATCATCTGCCCCCAGAATGGCTGATCACCAAAGAAAGGTACTACAACCGTAGGTTTACCAAGAGCTATGCCTGCCGCCGTCGTGCCTGCGCCTCCATGATGTACTACGCATGAAACATGTTGGAAAAGCCAATCCTATCCACATGCGTTAGCCGATGTGTTCCGCAATCTCACTTCATTGGTCTCGTGTACATACATGAGGGCAGTTGCCAATCATGTAAATGCTTTCAGGCACCATGTCTACGCCTATGCGACCCCATCCTTTGGAAACAATGGCACGCACACCGGCTAACTCAACGGCCTTGAATATGAGCTTGGTTAAGCGCAAAGGGTCATCAACAACGATAGAACCGAAACCGATATAGATCGGAGTCGAGCCCTTATTAAGAAATGCGACTAGGTCTTCGGGTGGCGAATAGGATGAGTCGGCCTTCAAGAAAGAGAACCCCGTCACGTTGAGGTGAGCAGGCCAATCCGCTGGTTTGGGAATGAGAGTTTGAGACCAGAGATAAGAATGGGGAACTTGCAATCTCTGAAGTAATTGGAAACCCCAGAGTGGGCTTATCTACGTTGCACAGAATGGTCAGCATAGGTAGAGCCATAAGGGACCTCGCTGATTCTTACGGTGTCCAGTTTCAAGGTGTGCGTTCGAAATTTGTTGATAAGATCTCCAAGGCTAAATATCTACAGTTAGCCATTTGACTCTTGCACTTTGTTCGCATACGTCTCTAGTTAAATCCTTACCCTTGCCAGGTCATTAATTCCATGAGGGCGAAGCTGAAGTAATTTGCAACAGATTCATCAATGTCTCCGTATTCCATGGCGGCTAATGGATGATGAAAGGCCTTAGTTGGCGACCAGGGCATGGTAAAGACGATGTGGAGAGGTATGCCGAGCTTTTCTGCGCAGTGAATATGGCCCATGGATGGTGGGTTGGCGATGATTACGTCCGCAAGAAACAGGCTCTCAGTGTCGTCTACATCGATTGCAGTGAGCTTGGGCCCTAGCCCATTGCCAGGCTCGATGCAACTGCGCCATGTGCCTTCGAACATTTCCGCCATCTCCTTTCGTCTTTTGGCTATGTCGCCAGCCTTTATGCTCTCCATGCCCGGAAGTAAACCAGGGTTCTTCACCATGTATGCCATGAGCGCTTCCGGGTCACCTCCAATGGAGAAGAACTCAAGGCCATTATCTTCCTTCGACGCATTAGTGATCCGGCATAGCTAAACATGCGGGGTAAGTGTCAACTCTGCTTACCACAAATTCTCTGAATGCTGGATGTGTGCATATTCGCACCCGATGTCCGTAGGGAGGTGCTTGAAGCAATTTGGCGATTGGGATGAAAGGTTGCACGTCGCCTCTGGAGCCGCACACGTGAATCGCAATATGCAATCGCGGTGAAGAGATAATTGCGAATTTCTCGCGATTGAACGCTGGCCGCTGCGGTTCGGTAGTCCGGCATTTCTTGTTCACTAAGTCGTGTTGTGCTTTGTTGAACCAGTGCTCTAAACGTTTGGGATTATGATGGAAACGAACAGCGACCTGGCCAAATGTATTCACCCTTCCTGAAGTATTTGACTTTGTGTCGTGGAGTTCCCCACGTCTCGGAGAGCCGGAGAAACAAGAGTGCATTGTTGCAGGTCCTTTGCCAGATCAAATGCGAATAGCGATACAACACCCTGAGTATTTTGGCAGACAGAGTTCCTATCTGGAGGGCAGAAGGATGAGTGACATTTGCGCGTTCTACAGCGCTGGCGTCACGGACGCATCCGGGTCTCTACGCCGGCGCACCTGCGAACGTCTTGGAGGGCTGACGCGCCGAGCGAAGATCGGCCGACGCACATGAAAGATCAATGTTATGGTCCGGCTCACCCGAAACTCAACCCAAGCGCCACCCAAGAAATCAGCCGCGGTGCATCTAAAGCCCATCGTGCACGCGACGCGGTACCTTGGAATGCGCAAATGCGGAGAACAGGTAAGGCGAGCAGCGTTCCGGCCACCTAGAAACATGCTGCCGCTATCCTTGAACAGTGCCCTTAATTTGACGCAAGTTACTCTACAGCAGTGTTAAGTTTTATCGACATTGGTACAAGGAACCCAGGGATTTTGAGTTGAGAACCTCCGTCTTACGCCCACGTGCCTGTTCTGGAGCCAGGCGATCGAAGCTTATCATGTTTAGACTCGTCGTCGGATCGCTCTCGACTGCCCAGGTGCGCTTCGGGCTCACCTTCATTCGGTTGCTCTGAGCTCCTCAAGAATACGAGCAGCACTAGCACCGCGCGTGCGGACTTTACTGCCAGAAAGGCTCGGCCGATAACGTCCTTCTTCCATGCACACCAGACGCATCCCTTGGCACTCTTTCTATCTTGCCTGGCCTATAGAATGCACATTTTCCCTCTCATAACACCACCGCTCATCAGCGTGTTGCATTGCACATTTCCTATCGCACGATACCTCATCTCTTGAAGAAGCCATGGTAACAACGGGTATTCTCGGGCGCGCACGCGCAGCGTCAGTTTCGCTAGCAAATGCGCCCCCTCAACTTGGGATGTGGCAAGCAGTCGGCACAGCCATTGCACAGGCACCAAACTTGGAGGAGCTTCGAGAGCCGAATTCGGGCGGTCCCAACATCACGTTCGATGCGCATGGCCATTCAGCACGCATTGCGCAACCAGACGCGCAAGGCGAGCTCGTGCTAGTGAAGTCAAATACCAAAATGCTTTACAACCGGGCCACGGAGGATCAAGCAACACCAGTGCCTTCGAAGCATCCTCATAGAGATCGACATGCAGCGCACTTCCGATCGCTTCATGAGAACCACAAGTCTGATGTCAAGGAAAAATGGGGGCCTACGGTCACGAACGGCATGAAAGCTTTCTGGAATTTCTTCAAAACGCCCTCTGGGTTTTTGATCACGATTTACTTCCTCAACATTGTAGTCAGTCTTTGCCAAAGGGTGTGGGAGGTAGGGATGACTTCCTCTTCGTTAACACAACACAGGCTTGGGGCGCAATGCTCTTTTTCCTCATGTTAAAAGCCGCGCCGGCAATGAATTATCCTACCGCCGATGACGATTACTCTCCCCGAAAAATCTGGCTCGAAATTGACAGTCAGATTCTGAACGCGCTCTTTTGCGTCACGGGTTTTGGGCTTGCGCCATGGCGCTTTCGTGATTTTTACTGGATGATCAAAGTCGCGCACTTTCACGACAAGCCCGCCATGACGCGCTTAATGCAGCAAAACAAAGCGTGGTTTCGTCCGTCAGCAGAGTACGATGACCTCGAAATGGAGAAAGAGACAACCACCTTTACTGGCAAACGCGCACCGCCCACAGCATTGTGGAAGCTTTCGTTCACTATCGATATGATGGTACTTAACACTTTACTGCAGGCAGTGCTTTCTTTCTTCATGTGGCATTATAATCGATTCGACAGGCCGACATGGGCAACTGGTGAGTCTGCACAAAGACATGTTATTGCGTCATCATGAGCTAATCCATGCAATCTATTAAAGGCACTTTTATTGCTCTTGGTTGTGGCTCAGCAGCCCTTGCAGGCCTCATGTCGTGGTGGGAAGGACGCAAGGTAAAGAAGATTGAGGGACCAGAGGTCAAGATAGTGGGAGCGTGATATTTGAGGCGGTTGAATACGCGGTGATTGAGCGCGCCACGTGTCTTCACATCTGCAGAACTGACAAGGGCTAAGCTACTCGGAATGTACAAAGTTCATTCGTTCGTCATCAGCGGGTATGCCGGACACAACCCGTGAGGAAAGGTAACAATACACTTCTCAGACGATCTTAGTCGTATTCATTGCGTCCACCCATGGTTTCCAGAACTCCTCGATACCACGATCATAGTTCCATCCCGTCCAGTTGTAGTTCGTCATACCCCACGTATCGGGAAAGCCCTGCACTCCTGATCTTATCCTGTACGAGCCTGCGATCGACCACATCATCCAGCTGACGTCATACTCGATGGTGTAATCCTTTAGACAATTCTGTAGGGTATTGTTGAATAGCGTCTCATCTTGAGCGCTGCCAAATTCACTGAGAATGACTGGCGTTTCACGTACAGCTTTAGGGCAGTCGCCTGTGATGTTGCAAGCCGATGGTGCGTCAATGCCCAGCGCGTTGAATCCATTGCGATAGAAGTTCGCCCTTACAATATCACACGTGCCAGTATCAATGTCCTCGCTCATGCTGTAAAGGTGCAGTTCCCAGACGAGCTTGTCGGCCCATGGATGGTCGTCGAGGTTGAAGTAGACCGCATCGCGCCTTGCAGCATCGCGAATAGCCGTGCACTTGTAGCATGGAGCAGTGAGGATGTTCTTCCCGCTCGTCAGAGCAGATAAATCTTGGCCATACTGTAGGCCACCGAAAAGGATCAAGATGTCAGGATTTGCTTCATGTATTGCGTCAGCACCAGCCGTCATGTTTCCGACCAGAGTGTCCCAGTTGTAGTACAAGTCAGTGACGTTCCATGATTCGCGGAGCTCGTTGCGAAGAGACATGCTGACTATGTTCGGGTGCTCCTTCGCCCAATTGGCGACATAGGATAATCCGCGGCGCCAGTGTGTTGCGTTGAAGTGGAGATCATCAAACCATGCAGTACCATCGACGTGCGAGCAGCACCATTGCGCTTTTCCAGTGTGCACGTCTGGGCTAATGAAGATGCCCTTGGTAGCGGCGATACGGGCGATGTCGCTCCAGATCTCGAAACGAGTAGTCTGCGCAGTCCACCCGGGGTTCTTGTCGATGATCTCGTTGGTGGCTTTCGTGCCATTAACGTAACCTAGCGCGTTGATCATTCCAACTTCCAAAGGAACATCAACGCCGTTTCGGTCATATATCTGGTCGATCATTTCGATAGCGTAGCCCATGCGGATGTAGTTGAAGCCCACGCCTGCGATGCCATCAAGAATCTCATCGGCGGATGCCCACTCGAGACCTTCGGGGATCATAGTCTCGCCTGAGTGATTGTAAGCATACTTTTGCTAGGGAGTCGACAACAGAGTTACATACCACTCATGGGCCAGTTGACGCCCGCCCATGTCGTTTTTTCACCATTGATATCGACAATGTCTCTTCCCCGTGTACTATACGGGCCATTGAAAGATGGTGATGAGCTGTTCGCGACCTGTCTGCGCGCGCTGTACTCAAGAGTAGCTGCGCTTGGTACTTCTGGTAGAAAACTTGCCGATACGATAGTACCAGCGAGGGCCGAGGTAAAGAGCATGCGTGGGCCCACCATATTCCCAAGATGAAAGACCAGATATTCTCCAGGATGCTGTACGACATCGTGGGTACATTGTGGCCTTTATAGGCCCTTGGTACATGCGTCAAGCTTGGCTAGCTGGGAAGAGCTTCATCTTGTGTCGGCAGGTTTTCTCAATGCATATCGAATGCTGCTGATCCTCGTAACTCCGCGCCAGTGTGACGGATAAAAGCTGACCGAGCGAGGCTCACCTCCGCATTGCGGGGAAAATGCGACGAGTTAGTACTTGGCGAACGAAGCAATTTTCTACCAGCGCAGTCCGTAGCGGAAGCTTTACGCGATCCGGAGTAATAGGCTGGCCGGCTACTAGCGTTGTTGAACGGTTGAGAGGACAGCGTTGTTTACTGATCCCGGATGCTTTCTATCATGCGTGGGTGGTGCAGGATGTGCGAGTCATTGTAGAGCGGTCTGGTGCGGGACGCATCATTGGACCAGTCGATGGGTGGGATCCAAAAGCACGTGCTTTGTGGTTCTAGCGCGTTTTCGGTTGCCCATCCGCCACACCTACAAATCATTGCGGACACGACAGGCAAACTACAACACACCCAAGGACTGGCCATGGACGCGTTGCTGGATGGGCTGAACGATGCGCAAAAGAGTGCGGTGACGAGTCCCGCGAACGTCGTGCAGGTGCTGGCGCCTCCAGGCTCGGGGAAGACAAAGACACTGACGGCGCGCGTCGCGTACCACATCAATCACGAGCGACTGCAACCATGGAACATCATCGTGTGCACATTCACCATCAAGGCTGCACGGGAGATGAAAGAAAGGATCAAGGGTTTCGTCGGTGAGAAACTGGAGGCCAAATTGATATTGGGTACTTTCCATTCCGTTGCCCGCCGCTTTCTCTCCCGCTACGGCCAAGAGATCGGAATTGACAAGAATTTTGGAATTGCCGACACCAGTGATAGCACAGCCATCTTGAAACGTATCATCACGCGAAATCAGTACACCGTAGAGCCTGGCCATGCCCGTTCAAGAATCTCCAAATTGAAGGCGAAGGGTGTCACGGCGGACGATAACCGGAGGACAGCCAAGAATGTCAACGACAACGAGTTTGCAATGGTATATTCATCTTATCAGGAGCACCTGGCGGCATCCAATCTGCTCGACTACGATGATCTTTTGATGCGTTGCGTGGATCTCTTGAAAAAGTCGCCCTCCTGCGTTTCAACAATCCAAGCTGTGCTCATCGATGAATATCAAGATACAAACAACATCCAGTATGAATTGATGTGCCTGCTAGCCCAGAAGACTCGACGCATCACAATTGTCGGAGATCCGGATCAGAGCATTTACAGCTTCCGCTCTGCCGAAATCAAGAACCTGCTTCGAATGCGGACTGATTATCCCGAATCTGTCGTTATCAACCTGGAAAACAACTATCGCTCCTCTGGATGCATTCTCAACTCAGCCATGGCAGTGATCGAGCAAGATGAGAGGCGCCCACAAAAATCGCTAATTGCTACACATGGCTTTGGTGAGCAACCCACCCTTCGACATTTGGTATCGGCCAACGTGGAAGCAAAATGGATCGTGGAAGAGATATGTCGGACGAAAACGCTCACGGCTGGGCTCTTGGACTTCAACGACTACGCCATTCTGGTGCGCTCATCCCCGCTTACCCTCCAGATCGAACGCGCGCTCGGACAAGCCGGCGTTCCTTATCGCATGGTGGCCGGTACGAAATTCTTTGATCGTGCAGAGATTAAGATCATACTCGACTATCTGCGCGTGATCAATCAGCCAGAGCACAACGATGCAGTAGCGCGTGTAATCAATGTACCATCGCGGAAAGTTGGCGACACCACGGTGAAAGCTCTGCTGGAAGAAGCAGAGACTAAGAAAGTAACACTGTGGAAGCTGGTCCTCGACATCGCCCAAGGAAAAAGGAAGTCCGAGAGCAAAGTATCCACACAAGCACAGAAAGGAATCGAACAGTTTGTCAATGTTGTCCTTACTTCGCGGGAAAAGCTCATCCCAACCAAGGGTGATGACTGCGACCTATTCGGGTTGATAACTCACATCTCGAACAAGATCTCGTTCCAGTCATATCTCAAGCAAGCCCATAAGGAAAATTGGCAAGATCGCTGGGCGAACGTTGAAGAGCTGGTGAACCAAGCAACACAGATGGCTACAGCAGTCGCCAATGGAGAGGAGATTTCGGACGATGCCTTGCCAGAGGTAGAGGGTATTGAACAACGACCAGACAGCGCCGCCGATGTTCTCTCCAAGTTTCTTGCCAACGTAACACTGTCGAGCGCAGCAGACCAGGATGGCAGCGAACAAAATCAAGTCACAATCTCTACCATACATGCCGCGAAAGGCCTGGAGTGGCCCGTCGTTTTCATGCCGGCCATATACGACGGGTCGATACCCCACTCCCGAGCAGACGACCATGATGAGGAGCGAAGGCTGCTGTATGTCGGCATGACACGTGCGCAGGCACTACTCTACCTTAGTTGCCCTATGAAACAGTCAGGGCAGGAGCAAACAACACTTTCTAGGTTTATTTCCGATCGCAAGATACAGAAGCTCTTCAGTGAACGAGGACCAGATCTGGCGTTCAAACGCAGCGCCGTTACCGATTTAGCTCGAATACTGCGAAGAGAATGCCCCTCTACTGTGGATCTTGACAGTGGTAGGGACATACTAGAGAGGCCAGAGGATGATAGATACCCAGCGACACGGGAAGAAATTGACGGAGATGATGCATCATGGGGCGCACCCTGGGGCGACAGATTCAACAGCTCTAAACCAAGCAGCAACGGACCTGTCCAAGGCTTCAAGCGGCGAAAGATTGACGCCCCAAGCTCCTATTCCAAGGGCTCAGCATCAGTCACTATGAATCTGACGTCCGGCTTCTCCACTGCCGTGACTACAATGCAGAACATGAATGCTGGGTTCACGAGTGCCCGGGATCTGGGTGACCTGCAAGAAATGCAAAGAGAAGCAGAGCGAATTCGAACGCTAGCTAGTGCCCAAGATGCGCAGGCTGGAATAGCAGCCTGCAAGGAATCAAAGAAGACAGAAGCGAAAAGTGTTCGGGTGAAGCCTGGAAGACCACGTGCGACCGGTCAAGGTGCTATCACAAGCTTCTTCAAACTATCAAACAGCGCGCTATCCGCGAAAGTAGAACATACAATGTCTTCCAAGGCCCCGGCTTTGCAGCGCTCGCAGACCTCTTTATCTAGCAATACGCCGCTGCACGATATTTCCAACGTGCAGTCTTTAGCCGCATGTCCACCGCGTCATTTCCAATCACTGTCAATACCGGACCACAAAGTGACGAGCCGGCCGATCCTTAGCAAACCAAAGAAAAGCGAATCCGAAGCTGGGATGGAGAATACACGATATGTGCTCTTGTCCAGCTCACCCACGAAGCCCGACGCGGTAGAACCGCCTGAGAAGGGGGAAGAGTTGCATGAAGCCGAAAGTGGCGTTAAAAAGGCGCAGTCTTTTACTTCAGGGTCGTCGGGCTTCCGGCCGGCATCAACATTTCACACGACTTCGATGAGCCAGGTGCAAAACAAATCAGCGCAAAGAAAGACATTGGGTGCAAGAAGGAGCATGCAGCCGTGGAGCGTTAAACACAGTTCCATGCCCAAGCCACGTCCCTCATGAGCTATGGTTAGAGGATGTGGTTGGGTACTCTTTGATTGATTGAATTGGGCAGGCCGGAGTTACAGTTGGAGTCAGTGATGACCGGTTACACGCGTGCATATATAACTAGACTTGGTTGCTACTCTCTCTACGCGGCATTAATACCTTTCATAGCTTAACTTGGGTTCGCGCTTACAGCACCGCAAAGGCGCTGCAGTATGAAACACTGCTATCCTTTACATCCTCTGCTAGGCTGCTTCTCTCATATCGCAAGAACCTGAATACACCATTTCCCTCGGCCAGTCCCTCGGCCTTTTCCACAGCAGCCATGAATAAACCAATGGGATGTCTTCCACACACAGTGTTGCCTGTCTTCCGAAGCTGGTCTAGGAACTGCCTGTGTGATGCACTCTCCACGGCATCAATACTCTCATGATCGACGGCAGCAATGCTCTCGTGTATTGGGTAGGAGCTGGGCACACGGGAGCTCGACTTGAGTTGGGTTGCCGGTGAGCCATCGGCGGGCTGGTAATATGTGTAGCGGAAGCGAGAGCCCCAGTGACAGAAATCAGACGAGATGATGAAGATGTTGGCGGGATCAGCCAGGTAGGGCGCAAGAAGGGAGCCATATCGGGTTTCGGCAGCTGGGTCTGTGTTGCCGACCAGGATGGGAATCAGCGTCACAGATGTCGGATCGTTCTGGAAGCTCTCGTTCTTCAGCAGCAGCATCTTGTAGATGTAGGGCAGGTGCATTTCCAAACTGTGCTCATCCTCGTCGGTGCTCTTTGACATGATGTCCAGGTCCCACGCTTGCTGTATCTCCTTGACGAGCTCTGTGTCTACGCTGAGGTCGCCGAGCGGTGTGCGGTACTTGTCGCAGCCCGTTGTTGCCGCACCTGTGAGATAGTAGTGATGTGAAGGGCCGAGCAGGAAGACGCGTTTACTGTAAGCAGTCAGCACGTATGCGGAGGCGCCCAGTTGTTGAAGAGGCTTGACGCACGCCTGTGTCCAGTCGGCGCTCTTGTAGGCCCAGGCAGCGGCAGGCCCAGAGTATGAGTATCCGGCGTGCCTGATTGTCCATGAGCCCTCACATCCCTATGACAGCTTCTTCAGGGTGCATACGGGGCGATGATGGCTCGCGCATTGCGTATTGGTATCGACACCTGACCTTGTTGCGACGAGGCCGAACCGATGGGCGTGGTCGAGTTGGGCACTGCTTCGAGCCAGCCGTCAAGTTGTTGTGAGAGCATCCGGCCATTGTCTGTATACCATGAGCCGGCATGAGATGATTCGCGGGTGACCATTGTGAGCGCACGTGTCGCTATGATATTGTGAAGTTGTCCAGAGGAGTAGCGGTTATGGTGGTGAGCGGGCGGGAGTGCGGGGCATGAGCTCCCTGCTTCGTGCGACCGACGTAATGCCCCCAATAATCATCCTCGCACGCAGGACAACACGATTTCATACATACGATTGCATGCATGTACCATTGTCTTCTACATGTGCAAGGGAACCAGACGCAGTGCAGTCCTCAAGTCGTATACAAGGAAAACTGCGTTGATTAGGCCAGGGAAGGGCCACTCTTGCAGACTGGAGCGTTCGGTTCGGCACGCGCGACGCGCTCGCGACGTCGACTCGCGTGTTCCCTGGTCAGCCACTTTGCATCATCAACCCCGTATCATCCCATGTTGCTTTCCCCTCTACATATTACTTGTTTCTGCCCGTAAACAACCACCGGAACCCTCTTCACGCGCATCACAGTCACGATACCTTCACCGAGTCTCATTTCTGCAACAATGGGGTGCAAACGTAAGCATTCGTTCGACGACTCGCCCTTCTCCACGCTCAGCTCCGGCGCCACCTCCACCCCCGATGCGCAATCGCCAACGTCTTTCTCAAAGGCCCAGGATGGAATGATGGATCTTGATGCGAATCCCCGCTCAAATGCCTGGGATTTTACAAGTGCGAGCCGCGTCAAGAGCAGCGACTGGGGCAACCGGACGCGTAAAAGGGTGCGCGACAACAGACTAGACGAACATGCGATACATGGTGCGTTTTCCTTGCCAAGTTTGGCAGGACTTGTTCACTAACACACCATAGAACATACACTTAACAAACTATTCTCCGCTCAGCGCACCTGTCCCCAGATCTTCACTACACCGTCCGACGCTCAAACAATCCACCATTCAATCACCATCGCACCGAAGCCTCAGAAATCAACACTTCATTCCTTTTGGAAACAATTGCCCGCGCCACCTGTCCAGCCTGTCTTTTCTGTCACTGTACAACCGGACCAAGCTTCTTTAGACGGGCCTCGATGCGAAGACTGTGATGCAGTATTGTCAAGCGAACACGACAGTATGGATGTGGATATGGACTGTGAAGGAGCCGTCAAGGGTAGTTCATTCGCCTGTAATGATTGTGGGAGGAAGGTATGTGGAGCCTGTGCCGTCGTCGCATCAACAAGACATTGTTTGCAGTGTGCGACCCCGGCCCGAAATTCGAGGCGGTGGTGGTAAAGGCAAAGGGAAGAGTTTGGGCTTCGATTTTAGTACAAGTGGCGTTTAATATGGGTATAATGGACAGCGTGATATCCCTAGCATCAACATCTAGCAAGGCGTACCAGGCGGTTATCAGAGACCCCGTGAATCTTCGAGCAATTTATACAATTAATTATTACTACATCACTAGAACTGAGAGCTAACATGTGTGGATAGAAGAACAATGGATTTCTCCAACATCATACTATCTGTGATACGTCTGCCGACCCACCATAACAAGCATTAAAAGATGCTACTAAGAGCGACCCAGTGGGCTTGACAACCTCTGTGCACTCAGGATTACCGAAAGCAAAAAAACAAAAAAAAACAAAAAAAATACTGAAGGTCGTGCCCGGGTTCTTCTCATTGTTAGGGACAGAATTCACTGAAGGCGTATGGTTATGTCTTACCGAACCGGGGTTATCAGAATGTTGAGAAGTCAAAATCTGAAGTGATAACCACTACCTGGAATCGAATGAGCGTATGCCTTGGGCACTGCCTTTAAAGGATGAACGTACACTACACAACCCATGGTTACTCCAAATGGTGCAATATAACAAAATTTCTCGTTACAATGGCTATATACCAAGCCGTAACATCTCACGCCCAGACCAAAAGACATGGTCGTTCAAATTCATTGCAACCTTGGAGCCACCGCCAAACGCATGACGCCTAGACTTCTGCGAATCCCCATCGTGGTGGGGCATACTACCTCGTAGCACCCAAAAGAGGGGCACCTTTGCTCCGACTCCGGCAAAATTGACCCACAAAAAAAATTGCCATTACTTTGGGAAAAAGAATGGTATCGGATGATGTTACGAGCGGGGAGGATCGAACTCCCGACCTTCTGCGCTTGACATCTTGTTGGATGTAAAGCAGACATCATAACCACTGTGGTGATGTTAGAAACAGTGATAATAGATGGAGCTGTGGTGGAACTAACCTAGACTACGCTCGCTTGAGATCTCTGATAACGAAAAATTGTATTATTAGTTAAATGTACGAGGTTTTTATTGAATCAACAGGTCAAGGTGTGCATCGAGCTAGAAGTGAGCTGATGAACTTGGAAGCATCGTGGTAGCGGGGCTGGTGGGGCGCAGACGGAATAGAAGGTGTAGATCACGTTATGGGATGCCGAAGGACAAAAACAGCGCCTCACGCTGCAGCAAAGATGTTAGTCTGTTCCCAATTGATTGTTCGGCTTGAATAGACTTACAAAGCGAGGCGAACCAGTCGCGTTGAAACAAGCGCGATGCTCTCCAGTTGCGGGCATGGAATTTATCAGGCGATTGCAGAGAGACTGTATAACAATAATCAACGAGATGAAAACGACTGTCAAAGTTCAGCGCCTTCAGCAGCGACGGAGTCCTCGTGCGGTCGCCGCCGTCCCAAGGGCCTGCTAGCATGCATACCGCTCGCAGAGAACATCAAATCTAACAACAAATCTCTATCATATGCTATGGCTTGACCGCATGCTTTAGACACAACTCGACATGGAGCCGATAGCTGTATGGGCTCGGAGCACACGCATCCCCGGGGTTGACGCACCGTCATAGCCGCATGACGCCGTTAACTCCAGCCAACCTCAGGCTCACTACACAGCCCGTCTCACCAACAACTCACAGCAGCACTTCTCATCATGTCGCATACTCTCTTTGCGAAGACGCCTTTGCTGCGCACCGTAGCGCAACGCTCAGTTCCACGTCAATTTAGAGCGTCGTACCATAGACAGTCGTCTCCGAAGATGGCTTCCGGCGCAGCGCCCATCCGCACTCTGCTCCGCCAGACCACTCTTCGCGCAAGCGCCATTGCAGCACAGCGCACGTCATACCCTGCGTCGCAACAATTCTCGTCCCAAGCATACACCCAACAGCGTTCGCGCTCACCCTCACCTCCCCCGCCCTATCAGGCCCGCAACGCTTCCCTACTCTCATCGCCCGGGCAATGGACACGCTTTAGCTCGCCGTTCAATACCCTCTCTTCGGTCCGCACTTTTACCTCATCATCACGCGCAAAGCTCGCGTCTTCGACCTCGCAAGCCCCGTCATCGCTTTCTCCAGAGTTGCAACAGGCGGTTGACGCAGCGATTGAGGAGATTCAGGAACTGTACGGCACCGCCAAGGACGAGTTTGAGATTGCATCCGAAGAAAGCGAGAAAAACACAACATATGCTCCCGATGACCGGGCTGCCGCGAGAGAGGAGCTGGATAAGTTATTGGAATACTACAAGGGCGTTGTCGAGGGTGAGGACCGTGTAGTTGCGGATGAGGTGAAGAGGAGGGTGGGGCAGAGAATTCGGGAGCTGGAGCACGCTGTCCTCGCTATGGAAGAGGCTGCTACCCACGGAGATTAGATGTTTTCGAAATGGCGTTGCTTCGCTCTGACATATTCGCCATACTTCCATGGCTTGCACCACTCACATTGCGCAAAGCGGAAAGCGCATATGATTCTTCCTATGTTCTACTGTAGCGTATGTACTGTATGTGCGATATTTATCGGAACTTTTCTCCAGGAGCACAACGTCGAGTATGGTCCTTCATGACAGTTGTTGATGGCAAATCCACTGTCATATGGGGTTCGGCGATACTTCTCTCTTTCTGGTCCGCACTAACGCAGGTGAGTTCTCGTATGCGTAGGTCCGCGCGATTGTTTAGCTTATAGTCGCGTTAAGAGTGCGTTATGTCGCGTCGCCGCTATATTATCCTTTAAAGAATATTGTAGAATGCCTTAGCGTATTATAGGCTTTTTACTTAGTTATATTAAATATTAGAGATAGTAAGCTATACATTAGCTTTAGTATAGAGTCTAGAGGCTTTATAGTATTAAGATATTATGTATTATTACTGCGCTGGCGTTTTAGTGGGTAAACTAGGGCGCTTAGTGGGGTGGGGCGCTCGATGGTGAACCACGTTATATGTAACACTGGATTGCTAAGGGTCCCGTGATGAGGAGGATTATGATCCCAACATGTTTGCTTCTCTCACTCGCGCCTTGGCATATACACTTGTTCTTAACCTATGCCACGCACGTAAGGGGGGGTAGGGGGGAGGGGGACAAGAATTATTCCTACTACCACCCTACCTAGTGTAGCAATACAGAGCCATTGCCCACTATTCTCTTGCAGTGTGAAGCAAACACTATTGCCTATAACTGCCCCTTACATTATATGTTATATTCACTTTTTCAATAATGTTAGTAAAGACTAGTAAAGAGCTTTACAGATTTTAAATTGGTACTTTTTAGTTTCAATACCTATATCTTTGTATATACCTTCTAGTAATGCGTCTAGACCAAGAAAACGTCGTAGTCACACGCTAAATCGCCAACACATGACGACGTATTGCAACGGGCATCTGGTACGATTTTGATGATCAAGAACGGAGCTCCAGACGCATGTGCGGCTGAACTCACACAATACGAAAGGCAAGAATTGGTAAATGAGTACTTCCAATCATGCGAACTAGGCAACTACATCAACTCAAACCTTGCACAGCCTTCCATTTTGAGTTTGTACACCCTGCTCTCCATCCTTTACCTGCCACCTCTCGCTTCCGACAGCAGTGGTGGCGTAAAACAAGTCGTTCGGGTCCCATTTCCGCTTCATTTCGCTCAGCTTGGGATAGTATCCACCATAGAAGGACTCTTGCCAGTCCGGCTCCTCCACACTGGCTTCGTTCAGGTATGTACCACCACCCTCAGATACAGGAGTGAGGTCTCTCCAGGGTTGCAAAATATTCTCTTGGAGGTCCTTGTTGGCAAGTGCGAGGGCATCGGGCGTAGAGTGATCCATGGCTTTGTTGGAAGAGGTGACCATGAACATTGCACATTCGCGCCAAGCTGGACTGATAGCATTGTTGGTGTTCGCGTAATCCTTGGGAGTCTTGTGATAGCCGAGCAAGTGTTTACCTGAAGACACGTGCTCTTTGATCAGGGCGAATGTGTCGTTGTATTTCTCTTGGAAATTTCGCCGGGGGATGATGCGATTTGCTGGCAAGGAGTTGTCCAGACCAATAGGGAAGGTGTTTGATCCCCATGCTGCGTTGTACGCAGAGTAGAAGTGATCGTGGGCGACGTACGCGTGGGGTCTAGTCAGAGTAATGTTGTTCGTGTCAAGGTAGTCGAAGAAAGGCTTCACTACCTTATTGTAAGACTCCGCGGTGTGATTTGGGGCAAAAAGATACCCCATGTTGAGGAATGGTGCCGGTTTGTTTCCCATGATGAAGAAGCTGTACATGCCCGAGTCTGCCCAGTCAAGGAAAAGGTCAAAGAACTTCTTTGTGCCCTTCCAGAATGCATCAAGGCTGTTGTTCGTAGCGTCGAGGTACCAACCAGCAGTGACAACATCCAGTTTCGGATGCGCACGGATGATAACTGACACAACGATGGCAAACGTACCTCCGCCGCCTCCTCGAAGTGCCCAGAAAAGGTCAGAATTGGAATCTTTCGATACAGTGATGAAACGGCCGTCGGCGGTGACGACTTGGAAGGCCACAACGTGGTCAGCTGACATTCCGTAGATACCTGCGAGCGGGTTTTGGCCTCCGCCGGTGATCATTCCACCAGCGTAGCCGACGCTCTGTGAGAAAGTTCAGCGATGCTGTGCACGCATGAGGAGAGAACGTCTTACCCATGATACGGCACCCAGAACAGTGACATCGTTCTTGTCTGCAGCTTCGTAAACTTGTCTGACAGTTACACCTGCAGCCAGTTTCAAAGCCGGTCCTGAATAGCCCGGGCCTTCATAATCAGGGAGGAAGTCAATTTGATCCATATTGTGCATCCAGAGACTGAGAGCACCAGCACCTATGGATTTCCCGAGATAACAATGGCCAGTGTTCTTTATGACTAGACGTAGGTTTGTCGCTCTGGCGAAGTTGATCGCAAGTTGAATTTGTGCGACGCTGGTGACCTTGACAGCATACTCCGGGTATCCGCCGAGAGTGCAAGCCATCCCATGTGTGTCGTTCTTGGGCATACATGTTCTTCCCTGAAAGATAGGCCACATGTCTATACAGAGGGACGATGACGTTAGTGCTCAGGCCATGAATGTTGCTCGGACTACCCTACTTACTCGAGGTTGGATCCGCTTCGTGAAAGTACGGGTTGGTGAAGTTGTTGGCGATGTCTACGCACTTTGCATCGTCCTTCTTTCCCCATTTCGAATCGTAGCATGGCGCAGCGACCGGCTTCGTAGATATCAGTGCCCCTCCCAAGAGCACATTAAAGATATCCCAAACATCATCCTCAGGCCAGTCCGAGTCACCGGGAAAGGTCTTGCAAGATGCAGAAGCTGCGCGTTTTATTCGCTCACTGCTAGCAGGTTCGTTATCGTCAAACGCGAAGTACTCAGCGAACTCGGAAACGTTATCATCGTTTGCCAGGCGCTCGATTACCGCATCGGTCAGTTGAAGGGTCTCTGCCTCTTGTAGAGGTGCTCCTGCTACGGTAGCAGCTGGAACGAAGGTGGCAGCGGGTTCAACATCAGGGAGCGAGGAGTATTGGGCAAAGACGACGGGAGAAAGAGCCAAGAGAAAACACGTGGCTGCCCGATGCGGCGATGTCATGGTGAGGTCAAAATCTAAACGAAGATAATTTGGATGAGTGAACTAACGTGAGATGATTCGATTATTTATTTCGATTCTTTAGCCGGCCGGCAGATTCATGTTCGCTGCCACCCGGGTGCGCTTCATGTCATGATTCAAGCATCGACATTATCTGAGTCGCCACAGACTCTAGATAGGCATTGTATTGCCAAACTGGAGAAGGCCAGCGAAGTAATATAGATGGGTATACGCAGGGTCTGCATACAAAAGCCAGGGCCGGTCGATAGATCCGGGGACGGTTGCTTTCTCAGTCCACCTGGTCGGAGCATGGCTGGATCCTTCCCCCTCTTACCTCCCATATATCGCAGATCTGTTGAAAAGCGTTGTGGCAGTTGCAAACCAATGAACATCTTCAACACTTGAGGTGGTGACAGATACCCACATAATACCTGCATCTTGCCGCAGGGGGTGGTCTTTGCTAAATCTGCGAGCTGGCCATGCAGGTCCAGGAGGCAGGACGCCGCGTTGTGAAGGATTCACGGCTTGGCACACTATACTGAACGAGAAAATTGGCGTGAGGAGGATATGCAGGATAGCGGCGCATTGATTATCATTTGAGCTTCTGTACGCCAGGCCTGATAGGATGCGTCGGAATAGGGTGACCAAATCAAAATCTTTCCTCATTCATGAAGCCTCCGAGGGAAAATGCGCAGTAATGAAGGTTGTATTTACCAAATGTGGAACAGTCGCTGCTGTCATTATGTAAGGAAAACGAACAGACTCTGGAGCTGGGTAGTGGCGGCACGGTTCATTAGTGTCATAACCCGGACAATCCGCCCGGGCGGTAGAGCCGCCTTGCGCCGCAGCCGAACGCTTGGCGAAAGACCCTCTGCTGCAGATATCTGCCAATCCACCGGCTTGTCACATTGCACCTTCCTTATTGATCATCACCATTGGAGAAGAAATCTTGTCTGCGGCTAGGAAGCTGGCCGAGCGAGCGGATCCCGTTAGTGTCACGGCAACCGCCCCGGAGGCGCCATGCTAGTCGAAATATCGCGCTTCTTGGGTCCTCGGGAAGCCGTTATTCTCGAGCGTCCGATGCTTTTAGAAGCCGGTACCGAACTCAAGGATTCTGGAGTCGGAAAACTGTGCAAGAACATCAGCGAATAGCTTCACTCGAAAGCCCGCTTGGTGCTCTGAGATGTCAGGCAGGATTGTGAGCTGCGGTGAACGACCGCGTCCACTCTTGCTTGGTCGAACCTATATTTCTTCAGGCTATGCGGGAATATATACATAGCGAGCTTGATCTCGACGCACAATAGTCTTCACGGCATACTCCCTTGAAGGATTGCGGCGTTGTGGTTGATGATACATGTGTCGAATCTCACGCACATTAGAAGCTCCGCTCTACGGACATGTAATGACTACTGTGCTCGAGTATGTCTGATTATGCTATGGCGAAAACGATCGTCAACCTTCCTTCTGTACATTCACTTCGAATTTGCTTGTCGCCATGGCCGGCGATGGTATCCAGCCATTAAACATCTTTCTCATCATCTTTCCCTTCATTTTATCATTCATCATTGTTACCATCAGGGTATGGAGAAGGATCAAAGCTCGTCAGTTTGCTATTGGTAATGCGGCTACCTATCATTTGATCCCAGAACGTTTGCTAAATGCAATTTTACTCTAGAGAACACACTCATAGTAGTCGCCGAACTTCTCTTGGCGGCAATTACAGCAACTTTCTGGAAATGTATAAGCTGTACCCGGCTTGCAAAGCTTTTTGTTGACTCTCCCTCAGTGGTGCTAGTGTCATACACAGGCTACCATGCAGAAGACATACCTCGTGGAGCAGTGGACATGGAGCAAGTCATGCTCGTAAGTCTCGTGATATTTTGATCGCATTTGAAAGAGCTAACATTGCTATTATCAGTGGCGCTACATCAGTAATGCGGTTTACAGCCCGATCCTCGGCATCGTCAAGATTTCGTTCCTGATTACGCTCCTAAAATTGCGTTCTATGAACCGCCTGATTATTACGAGTCTATGGGCTCTGATTGTCGTAAACATCATGTTCATTATCGCCTCCACGGTTGGGACCATCTTCATGTGTCAGCCGATAAAAAGGTATTGGCATCGCGACAAGCCCAGTACGTGCCCCAACATCGCGCAATACATATCCGGGGTTATTGGAGTGACCATCGCCACTGATGTTCTCGTCTCCTTGACACCCGCATGGATCCTTTACGATCTCCGAATGTCTTTGCGACATAAAACTGCTGTCATTGTCTTCCTTTCCCTCACACTCGCTATCACAGGAATCGGTTGCTATCGTCTGCATCGGTTCGTAATCTTCTTCAGTTTACCTACACAAGCCGCCGAGGATCCTTACAACGTGCGCAACGCGTTATCCAACATCGAAGCCAATCTCGGCGTGATCACTGCTTGTGGGCCCACAGTCAAATGGATCCTGGTGAGTGGTTGAGGCTATCTCCCACTCAGACGAGCGCTGACATCGCCTTTCTAGAGCAATTTTATCACGTATTTCGACACCACTCCTTCCTCTCCGTTTACGCCGGACCTTTCGCCTTTTCCTCGACGATGCTCACGCGGCTATCAGAAGAATTATGGGGATGTAAAGCTTCAGCCGGAAGGACTTCACAGTGGGAACTCACAGGATGTCTGCAAATCATATTCGAAATCTAGTGACAATGATTCAGACACCGGCAAGCAGTGTGTTGCTGTCGGGTTAGGAAAGGACACAGTGAGAACATCGGTAGTAGGACGCACAAGCGCGGATACCGCAATACAGGATTCTTGATCGCGACCCAAGAACGAGGAATGGCTTGAAATAGATCACGCTCGAACGTAATACCGGGCTGGGATCAGAGGGATCGTACTCTGAAAAGATATACAAGTTCGCGACGTGTCAAGCGTCAAGGTTGGGGAGAATCATCTAGTATTAGGCTATGGGAGAGAGAGGCCTATATACTGAATGGAGCACGCACTAGTCCTAAGGGGGAAGTGCGTGAGAGCAAACATGCGGTGGAACCTGGGGCAAACAGTACCGGCCCGTGCGGGAGACCCCACGGCCGACACACCCCCCTAAACTAGGTAGAATGCCACATGAGTGAATAAAATGTATAAGAAATTATATAGGAGCGTTCGTTAGAGTAGCGCGAGCTGCTATATATAAGGTACGCGCACTATATTTATAAGGGTGAGAAATTTAGCGTATTTAAAGCGGTTAAGCGGCTTAGTAAGGCTATTAGCAGGCATCTCTATACTAGGGAGATACTTAAAGTTAAGGTTGCTATCCTTATACTACTACTTAGTATACTTAAAATACGCGTTAATGTGTTTTATACGCTTGTAATGTCTGTCCTTGCGGATTATATTAAGAGCTAGCTGGTTGTCGGTGTAGAGGATAAAGGGCTTGAGGTCTGTGCCGACGTAGCCGACCTGAGAGAGTAGGCGTCGCACCCAATGGATCTCTTTGGCGGCATACGTCATGGCAATGTACTCTGACTCTGTGGATGAGAGGGTGACGAGGCGCTGGCGATACGACTTGTACGAGGCGACTCCGCCGGCCATCGTGATGACGTAACCGGAGGAGGATTTGCGCTCATTGTTGTCGCTATGGGCTGGTTGGTTGGTTGGTTGGTATTCATTTTTCGTCTAGTTGATGGGGATTAAGTCCACTATCTCGCCTCCCGAAGGGCATATACGACGTGCTGAGCTATGGAATTACAGTGTTAACACTACCTTAGAAAGCATTTCTTGCCTGCGCGGGTATTGCTACTATTTCGGAGCTACAGCTCCCCTTCCAATTGGAGAGACTGAGCAGTGTGTGTACATTAGGGTGATTTCCTTACATTTTAAGGCATCTTTGTGCCAAGAGAGAGAGAGAGAGAGTGCGTGTCTGTGTAGGGAGAGAGGGAGAGAGGAAGAGAGGTAGGGGGTATTGCAGCTATTGTGCTGGACCTAGTTCTGCCAGGTGCTGCATTGCCTGTTGCTGTTGCAGGGCTGGAAGATCTACCGGGGACAGACCTTAGTGTAGTACTGTGTAAGTTGGGCGAAGGCTTCAAAGGCCTCTGGATCCCCCATCAGCATCGCCGTATACGCCAGGCCGTCGGCCCGGCTAGATGGCGGTGTAGGTGGTCGAAGTGGCCATCGGCCAAAGGCCCCTAGGGTCTTGCGGCAGAGCGCGAGGTGCTCTGGCGTCTTGTCGCGCCCGCATGAGCAGGTGAGGTTCGCATCCTTGTGGTTGTACTTTCGGTGGTACTAGGCAAAGTCTCCATGTCTAGATCGGATAGAGAGTAGTCTAGCTAAGATAGCTCTTAATAGCTCTAGCTCCTTTGGACTGCTGCGTGGTGCATAGTCTAGATGCCAGCTTTTGTACCACCTTAAAAGCTTAGTCTTCTTGTCAGACTACTAGGTCTGTTGCGTGTATTGTAGTGTCTTGCGGGCTATTGTTTTGATGCCTGAGAGTGTAGGCATAGCGGCTTTTCCTGTTGGGGGTGATGGATGCTGAGCTTCTAGGTTAGCCAATCTGTCTGCTGCCTCATTTCCTTTAATATCTAGGTGTCCTGGGGCCTATTTGATAGAGACGTTGTGGGTCTCTATAGCGCCATGGCACTCTAGGAAGGCCTATTGTGAAGTAGGGGGCGCGTTGCCCCTCAGGCACTATATGACTGAGGTGCTGTCTATGCATATCCAGATTCGGCGGGTATTGAACTCTGGTTGCCTTATGATGTGCTGGAGACCTCTCTATGCTCCTACTGCCTCAGCGTCGAAGACGTGCGAGGTAGAGTTGAGTGACCCGCGTCCAGTCTGCAGTTGCTTTCCGTTCTGATAGACTGCGAAGCCATAGGTAACCCGCTTTACTCCTTCCTTCGTGTACTGTTCAGAGCCGTCTGAGAAGATAGCCACGTCTAGTGGTGGGAGCTGAGCCCACCATTCTTTGAAAGCCTT